>QEAR01000159.1:0-17442 GCA_006535965.1 Spizellomyces sp. 'palustris' | reverse complement strand
TGACATTTGTATTTTCCCACACGGTTACTATAATCATAGGATCTGCGACTGCGGGTGGAATATGCACGAGCATTGAAGTTTTTGCCCCAGGATAAACTGATGTTTGACGCCCAATCTCTTCCTGCACTTATTGTGGTATCAGAATATGCAAGATTCTATAAATGACCGTCTAGGATTTCATCGCGGGACGGTAGTTTGGCATTCAGCGTTAGGGCTATTGGATATACTCCTACCCACCCTTATTGAACCGTTCTTCCCCCAATGCGATCAACCGTCTCATAACATTTATCCACTCATCCTCTCCCTCCACGCCTCCAACCCACTCTTGTACATGCTCCTCACCTCGTCTTTCAACATCCTGCCAAATTTTTCGCAGAATGTCTTTTTTAGCATACATTTCCACCACCCAGTCCTTGACCTGCCAATCTCTTACGCCACCCCATTCAGCAAGGCTATTACAATATGCGAATTGTTTCTGGTTCGGCAGGTCATGCGAGTGTGGGATATCCTGAATGGCATCAAAAGCTGGAAGTTGCGTCTTACCCAAGAGGAGGTTAGTAGCAACAAGCGCTTGGATCTCAAACAGTGGGAAAGGAACAACTTTGGACGGGAGCCCAAAGAAGATGAGATTTGGAGCTGCAGGTAATGTCGGTGTAATCGGAAACATGTGCTGGTAGAGCGGCTCGACATGAGAACCATCGCACAAGAGGGAGGCACTTGAAGGTGCCTCTGGAGATTGGGATGGATCGTACAGGATATTGGAAGGGAAAAATGGGTAACGATAGAAATAACCGGTTGCTGCAATGACAATGTCAACGTCCGTCAGTTGTGTACCATCTTCAAACTCTATCGCGTTCGAGTGGAATCTGCGGATGGGAGGCTTGATAACGATGCCTGACGATGGGGTATGGACGATGGGTGTTGCAGATCGTGCAGGATGCCATGCCCAAGGAACCGAGTGGTACATTCGTTGTGAAACTGTCGCAACCTCATTGCTCAAATCTCTCCCTGAAGGGCCCGCACCTACAACCAACACCACCTTGTGGCGAAAAGTTTGCGGTCGCCGATAGTAGCAAGCATGCATCAAGGTTCGCCCATGTAGCGCCCACTCTGTGACGCCGGGCCAATCCGGCGTTTTGGGATAGTGGTAATGTCCAGAACAAACTAGAATCGCATCGTACATTTCCTCCGAGTGTGCTGCGCGCTCGTGTTCGGACGCGTTAGCCATTTCTGGCGTCTTCCTTTCACGCGTACAAAACCTTGTCCGCCATTTGCTGACACGCGGATCCCATTCTGCTCCCACGACCTTGTGTCCAAACCGAATGTGCGACCAGAGATCAAACCGTTCCGCAAATGACTGCAGGTATTTCAATACGACGGGGTGACCTGGAAAAAGCGGAGTGGCTGGGGGAAAAGGATGGGAGTAGAACGCCATCACCGGGTGAGGCAAATTTGTCGTGAGCGAGTCGTAGATCGGGGACGAGGGCAGGTCTGGTGGAATGGGCGTCGGGGCCGACGGTAGCCTAAAGTCAATTTTTGTAAAGGATCAATCACTCGGTCCACTCGTTCCTGTGCAACTGCTGATCATGTTGAACAATTTCAATACCAAACTCCACCGACTCCATGTCGTTGTTCAGCGACGACAAGCGTCCATTTTCTCGTTTCATTGTGTTGCTTGAGCGCCTTCAATGCTGCTAGTCCTGAAGGTCCAGCTCCGACAATCAAAATATCCCTTTGCATCGTTTGTGAAAGCAACACAATCCTATGGTGGCTGGAGTTTCAGGTTGAGGGGGGGAACCTTGGCTACCCTCTCGTCAGGGAAAATCAATGGCAGGGGGGAGACAAGAACAATGAATGGGAACCTTTGACCGCGGTAGCATGCGTAGTGCGTGACAAGGCCGATGTGGGGAGGGCGTCTGGCAAATAACGACATGCAAAATGGCGTTCAAACGGGTAAGCCTCGCTGCTGTTTGGTTGCTGGGTAAGTGCATGCATGACTGTGCACACAACAGTAGCCATGGTAATATGTAAAATGGCTGTGCCGCACATTTTTCTTGGTTTCTCCGTCCACAAACCATCCGCTCAGCACGGCCAGTGGAGGCTGACAAGGATAAAATCTTTGGATTCCGTTGATGGAGTCGCCACGGGATGAACATTTTTCGCTTGGGGTCCAAGAGGTTGGATTTTGGGGCCAAAAGCAGGGCTGCAGCCAAACCAAATTTCCAACAGAGTTCTAGACCCAAAAGTCCCACGCGCCCCCAATCGTGGGACCAAAGCTTTTAGCCAATGACCAGGAGATTGGAATAGGGTGCGACATGGAAACCAAAAAATATGACAAAAAACACAAAATGGGAGAAACAGATCGGACAATGGTTCAACAAAATAGAAATGGCGATACGGGTTCAAACAAAAAGGATAAACGTCGCTTTCATGGCTTTATGTTTTGTTCAAATTGCGGGGTATTTTAAACGAGAGCAAATGTTCATATGTCTCACCTATTCATAAAAGTGTCGTATGGCGATCGATAGGATACTTAGATCAAAGACACTCGAGAGGATTTTAGAAAAAAAAAAAACAAAAAAATAAAAGCGTTCAGAGAGTTCCGCGGATTCCGCTTCTCTTCTTCTTGTTGTTTTGAACTTTTCCCATTGTTGCGTTTTGCGGGGCTTTCGGCTAGGCGTCTTTTAGTCTTTCCCCCCCTTTAGTGATCCTTTTTTTATTAGCCCTTTAGCGATCCATTTCGTTCGTGTCTATGGCGGTCCTGTTGCCCTTTAACGCTCCTGTTGCTCTCAAAAACGTCGTCGTGAGGCGGGTCTCCCGTATTTTTAATCTTGGTGTGTCGTCCGTCGCTGCCCAACCACGCATATCAGGACATTATTACCCTCTACCCGGTACTCGTTCGCTGCCAACCGCACGTCCCCCTCCGTCGTACTCCGTGTGTACTTTTTCTTGCTAGGACCCGCTTCGCCTCCCCGGGACGATTAAAACACCAATCCGTCCGTGGGGGGACCTGGCGCAACACACCCGCAATACGCATTCTCCCTTCGTCGTAACCTGCCGCCGTATCGCGATCCGTTTACAAAGACAGTTTGTAAACAGTCAACAGTTGAGAACTATCCTCGCGGACCGCCCTGTTGTCGCTTCTATTGGCCGCCCAATGCACGCGTCTCCAGTGGGTCCCACAGAAAATACCGACCCGGCCGGTGCCACGGCTACGTCTGCCAGCTTGTCTCCTCCGCCCAATCCTCCTCTTCCTTGTCCCATAATGTACGTATAACGTTTTTTTTTTCTTGGCTTGACAACAACAGCGTATTAGAGTTGGGTTCGTTCCGGGCGGATGGGCAGCAAAAGGGGGGCACTATGCTCATTGTGCTAGTTGTGTACGCTGTCGCGGTTTGCACACCGGGGGCGTGTTGAGCAAGTGGAAAGGCTGTGCATTATGGCAAACCCGGCAACTCGCATGTCTTGGACATAGTGTTGTCGTAGCGGATACACATGCCTTTTGTAGAGGATATTTTGCTTACGGCAAAAGGAACGACTGTCGTATCTATATATCTTTTGGCTGACCATTTTCGACGCTTGTGTATGGGTGTCTGTGCGTCGCTTTTTCTTTTTTTCCCTGAATACAGATCATACGAGCTCATCATTCGCCAACAGCCCAATCGGGCTCGAATGTGTGGATTTGGAACAAAGGATTACCGCCCTGTTGATCCAGCACCGATCCTACAACTCATCCGAAGGGAGGGCGATCGCGTCGTTTTAGAGTAAGTGGACATGTGGTAAAGAGAAAAGTCTTTTTAGTTACCTCCATGCAGACGATCTGACCATGAATCTACTCTTTTTATCCATAGCTACAAGGAAAGTACTTCGCTCGTCTGTCACGCTTCGCTTTGGTCGGCAGATGGAACAGAAGAGCGAGGAGTCGTCTTGAATCCCGGCAGTGCGGCCGCACGACGAACTGAATCGCTCTTCGCAGGAGAGTCAACCTTGACGCCACCACCTTCTAGCTATGTTTCCGTTCTTGTAGGCTCCCTGGTGAGCCCTTGCCACATCCTCACAGATGTTGACGGACAAAAGGCGCTTTTCTTCACGGTGAGCTTTCTTTTAAGAAAACCCCTCCGAGACCGGAGGTTTGAATATCCGTTCTCCCTTCATTAGTTTGCCGACTTGAGCATAAGAACCGGTGGACATTATAGGTTGAAATTCTTTTTGTACGACATCACCAAAGATGCCTCACAAGCCATGGCATCGGCAATGTCCGATGTCATTGCAGTATTCCCCCCAAAGACATTTCCTGGAATGACTGGTAAAATTGGATATATTGGCGGTCTTTCACGCGTCCAGACTATTTGACAACTTCTCGTTGTAGAGTCCTCCCAACTTGCGAAATGCCTTGCTCGGCAAGGCATCAAACTTCACATCCGAACCGACATGCGACGAAACTCTGGATCAACTCCAGGAGAAACAGGATCAAACAATCCATATTTGATGAGTAGCCTCGAAACTTCGTATATAGATAGCGAATTACCGGACGACGGGGCTGTAGACTTTGGTGAATTGGCTCAAAGTTCGAATGATTTGGAAGACCCATCCAACATGGGAAGTTTGTGAACGAAGAAAAACAATGGAATGGAATCAGTTCGAATGACGGCATTTTCAACCTAATGAGCCACTGGCCCTTTTTCCTGCATGTAGTCTGTTGATGGCTTGTACTTAAGGAGGTTCGTATTGGTTTTTTTTGACCCTGGCGGATGTTGTATCCCGTTGTGATCGGTTAGACAGTGAGTCCCGGTTCTGGCAGCGGGGACGTTTGGGCGAGTTATGGCCGAGAGAGAGACCGAGAAGGAGGCAGGGAAAGGGCAAGGAGACCAGCGAGATCGCTGATGTCATTCTTTACTTACGGATAAGCACGTAGCTACGAGAAACAGCGCCTTCTCGTTGCATTGTGCAATGTTCTTTTTTTGCATGTTTCTAAAGTTTAAATTATATCTGTCTCTGTTCGTTTTCGTGACTTGCCGGCGTCAGTAGAATACCGTAACTGATGATGATGCATTGAAGTGCATACGAGGCCTCCAATGCGATTGAATCCATATAGTTTTTTTGACGCGCCGTATCTCATACCTTATCTTAAATTGCATGTCATGTCACGTGATCACAATCCAACGGAACGCTTTTGTTTTTACTTGTTCGCAGCTATTTATAACTCAGTGCCCTTGGTGCCAGTCATGGCAAACAGTATTTTTAAATTTCAAATCAAGAATCATGGATATTGATCCGTATAAATGTGAACATCACTTTTTGAATAAACTTGTGGACACTGGGCGGAACATTGGGACAGAACAAGTAGGATCATCCCCTACCATTGAGGCTTTTTGTTATCTTCCCAAGAAGAATCTCTTTTTTTTTGCTCTCAGAAGCCTTATTGTCTTTTGCACACACCTGTACACAGTTGGCAGGTGGATGCAAAACCTCATGTGGTCATGAAATCCAATCACCACACTCCCAAATGCAAGCGGTCCACTTCAATGGTCGCCTTCACCCTCCCGCCGACACTCCCTTCACGTACTCACAAAGAGTCTGGTGCGGATGGCAAAATCACCCGCCAGTCAAGTACCATAGGTCCTACTCTCCCCCGCTTACCATCCATACGACGACGAGAAGCCTCGGCCCCGGTGGTACGACAAAAGGAACCGTCGTTACAGGACGCAAACAGGGTTGATGAGGAAAAGCGAGGCCCCAAAAGTCCTAAACTTGGTAAACGTCAACAAAAGGAGAGTTTGTGGGTATCTGGCGAATGGGAGCGGGGCTCTGGTGCTGATGATGAGGGGAGCTCGTCATCTTCCAGCAACAACATTATCAGTGCATCTCCAACGAGTGGAGTCAGTGCAGGGAAAGCCCTCGAGTTTTTGAAAAAGCGGGGAAGCAGTGCTACGTAGGTCCTTGTTACGCCTTCGTTGCAGTTTAAAATTACAATCCCATTCATTATAAAATTGTCTTTTTCCATCAGGTACAAGCGCTTCAAATCTCACCTCAAGGCCCGAGAAGGATCTCTTTCCAGCGAACTCAAATCCAAACTCAATGACGACCCCGAACCAGTTTACGACGACCTCATTCTGGCAACAGCCAAAAAAATGTACAAACGACGACAATCAGCGTGCGCTCCCACGGCATCGAGCATAATGTCACGTAGTGGGAGTAAGGAAGGTGTAGTTGACGAATCTCACTCGGAAGTATCCGCTGCGGTAAATGACTCGAGTTCGGATGGCTTGACGAGTTCGCAGGAATTGGATATGCTGTTTGGGGAAAATCAAGGCATTGTTAAATCTCGATCAAAGCGAGCGGCACCGGCTTCAAATGGGACCTCGGACGGAAATGGAACGTCCACGCTGAAATCTTGCGAATCTTTGCGACATGATAGCAAAGAACTGTCTGGAGATCACCCTCCTCACAGTAAAACAGTGGACAACATTTTGTTAGAAACCCAAGGCACCATGGTGAGCAGCGACGCGACGAGTGACACAACGGCACCAAACCTTTCAAATATCCCGAAATCTGTCGGCTTTGTTGATGCGAATGAATCTATTCATCCTGCACCGTGGGCGTCCGCAGTTGGGCTAGAGCGCTTTCATGAGGTATCCACAGGAACGCCCAGACTTGTAGTCTCCCAGGAACATCATTGTTTATCTGCATCTTTTATTTATATAGGCTACCGCTGCTGTTATAGACGGTTTACGGAACACTCGAGCTATGGTCAGCGGCTTCAACATGACCCCTTCGTCTGATATTCTTGACATGAGCACTGCTATCATGAGCTTTTTATCTAGTTTAAACTCAAATGACACTTTCCGCTCTTTTTCTGTTGAAACCTTTGTTCCAGACGATGTACGAAGAGCATTGAACAAGCAACCACAGGAACGGACAGATGCAGACGTAACAGTCATTCAGTCGCATATTACAAAAATGCGCGGATTGCAGCGGTTGCCCCTCAAAGTCCAAAAGCAACTGAGCAGAGTCATGGTGCTTGAAACGCGTGATGCCAGTCGGATTATTTACAAACAAGGTCACCATCCATCCTCTTCGTACGCTGTATTGACTGGATGCATATGCCTTGTGCGGACGATGGATGCACCCAGTGACGCTTCGATACCATGGGGCAAGAGGACCTTCCGCTTAATCTCCGAGCACAGGAGCGGGGATGCATTTGGTACCCATGAGACGCAAACGGATTTACCCCGACTTGATACGGCGATTTGTAAAGAGCGCACAGAATTGGTTCGAATAGATAAATGGGATTACCAAGAAGCTGTTGAGGATCTTGCAAACAAAGAGGAGAAGGAGAAGCTGGACTTGATTAGGGAACACGGTGTCTTTAAGACCTTGATAGTTGGAACAACGTATCTGAACCGGCACACCGAAGTGATGACGTTTCCACCCAATGTGACAGTTTTTGGACCAGTATGTTTTTTTTTATCTATTAGAGTTATGCATTACTCACACTAACTATCGTTCACAGAATGAAGGCGACGGATACGTTTACATTCTCAAAAGTGGCGTCTGTCGAGTGGTTCGTAATGTGGACTTTATCAAAACAAGTTTACCAAACGGGACCTTCCTGCTTAAATATGACGAAAAGAAGGAATCCTACCTCGAAGCCAACGAAGACCGCGTATCAAAGCTGCTTGTAGTAGAAACACTAGAGCGAGGTGCATTTTTCGGCGAGGAGCAATTGGAAATCATCCGCGACGATTCAAAAAAAACAGATGAACCCGCTCCCATTGCCATGAATCCGCCCGTACCCAGTAAAAACAGAAGAAACAGTATGGTCCTTGTAGCCCGGTTATCAAGCCGTCGTCAAAGCATCCTTACCCCTCAATCGCACTCTGGAATATCTATACCCTCTCCACCACCCCCACCACCGACAACCCGCACAATCATCACCAACGATCGATGTGAAATCCTTCGTATGCTTGCTGACGATTTCGCGCGGATTGCAACGGATGCGACTGTCACATATTTGCGGGGTCGTGCGAGGTCCGGACCATCTGAGGCAGAGGCTGCTCTCGAATATTTGAGAATGAGAGAATGGGGAATGCATAAGAGGAAAGTTATTCGGGAGGTTGTGGGGCTAAAAGGATAGTCGGTGGACTTATTTATATAGACTGATTTCAATAGTCCGTGGTGCCAAGTTGGGAACTTGTGGCCAGTGTAATTTATTAATTCATGGTTGTCTAGAGATGATGGTTTAGATAGAGTAGGTTGTTAAGAACAATTAGGTTGCTTTTTTTTTCCCTTGATTTTAAGCTGTAGGATTGGAATTTTAAAATTAGCCCCCGATCATACTAATTACACAAGGTTCCACCTTTCCCGATCATCACGGTCATGTCCTGAAAAAACCTCCGAGACTTTGTATCATATATATGTCGCATCTCTCTTCGCCTGCGGTCTTGGGATGACATTTCGGCAGGGGTGAATTTCTACCATAATGCTACAGCCCCGGCCCCATACCCAACCGGACGGGTCTGCAGCAGCCCCAGCTGCTGAGAGAGCACGATCCTCCGCTCGACCTGCCACGTCCCATCTCCGGGAAACCAAACGATTTCTGAAAAGCCGGGCAACTACTCCTGCTTACAAAATAGGAGTAGCATCATTGGCAACGCGGGAGAAAGGCATTGGTGCGGAGCAAGCACTGAAATACTCTGGGCTATCGCAGGTGCAGCATCGGGGTCGAAGTGGGACACTTGATGGTCGATTATATAGCGTCATTGAAGATAGAATGGGGAAGTCGGATATGCTCATGAGCGAGGAAATGCTCAACAGAAGTGAATCTCCGATTGAGCAGTTCACCCCCGTCGTTGTCCTTCAAAACACAACCTCACGGCGGAGCTCTGTTGTGGATAGCAATCGGCAAACAAGCACTGAAGATTCGGGCCGACTGGTTGGCAGGCGAACAAGTATCACCGCAGAAGATGTTGGGAGGTTGCTTACGAGACACACGAGTGTGGACGAGACAGGAAGGCTATCGATCCGCAGACAAAGCATAACGGTAGATGAACCACGACGATTATCCAACAGACGTGCAAGTATGGATGAGCCAGAACGAATAAATGGCAGAAGCACTAGCGGGGAGGACAGAGGGAGAGCACTCTCAAACCGCCGGGCGTCCATATCCTCTTCCTCCCCATCTCGTCGCGCATCGATTGTTGATCGCCCAGCAGGAAACATGAGCAATACTCTATCCCGTCAACGTAATTCCATTGACAACCCTCCCCCCAACAGCCTTTTCAGCCGCCGACGGAGCTCAATCGACGTACCCTACAGGCCCGCGACAAATGCTAAAACCTTCCTTACATCCGTTTCACGCACCACAACACCCCCCGAATACGAATCACAAACGGCGTATCTCCGCTTCCGTCGCATAGCAAGGATGGTAGCCCACAGTGTCCATTTTGTCAAATTTCTAGCACGGATTCTAAAGAATCCCATTGAATGGTCATGGGAATATGATCCAAAAACCTTCCAGGATGACGACGATACTCCTGCTCAGCGGACAACACAAATCTCTCCCGGTTCGAAAAATGCATTGGTCATCTCGTATGACCTTTTTGGAGTATCGCATTTGTTTGCAAGGCCAAAGCAGTTCAAAGGGTGGTTGGACCATAGTATGCGAACGCTGTTTAGGAAAAAGAGGCAAGAAAGGACTAGAGCGGACTTGGATAGAATGGTGATGTGGTGCAGTACCATGAAATGTATGGAAAAATATCCCATCTCTGTACAGGTGTGTTGAGCTCTACTTATTTGAAAAGATCGGGGTTGACCGTCAAGAGAAATTGACGCAAATTCCTTTATATGGTTTCCAGCGAGCACTACTTCAAGCAGCCCACTACACACGTTGGCACACTGGTCGGCAAATATTGAAAGAGGGTCATCCAGCACGAGGATTCTACATCATCCTCGATGGTGATGTGGAAATTACCAAGGTGGACCGAGCAAAACTCATCGCCGCCCGCAAAAAGTCTGTAGCCATAGCAGGAATACTCAGATCTCGCCAACCCACTACGTTTACGTCCCATCCAATACTTGCCGATCGTGAGCAAGGGAAGGATGAAGGAGTTTCTTCTGCTTTAGCGTCATATGAGGCAAAGTTGGCTGAATTGGCAGCAAGGAAAAGTAGTGCGAGACAAAGTGTCATGTCTCATGATCATGGTTTTTCAACTGGTGGAGAGACGGCGTCGGATGCCGGCAGTGACGGTAGCGATGATGAAGAAGTGGCAAAGGTCATAAGAGAAATAGAGGAAGAGTTAAATAAGGCATATACTGTTACTGTCGGCCATATCACATCTGGAGGTGAGTTTCCTCATCACCGTTTGAACACCACGTACCATGATAAATAATACCTCATTTCCAATAGACTCATTCGGGGAAATATCTTTCCTGACGTCTTCACTGCGCACAACCACCTATACCACTAAACGCACCTGCGAATTCCTCACGGTATCGCGAAAGGATTACGAGAGAGTCCTACGTACCTATAAGGAATCCGAGACTGTAAAGCAGGAAATGTTACGGACGTTGCCGATTTTTAAAACGCTTAACGCTGATATGGCGACATTGACCCATTGCTGTGTTATGAGGAAGTTTGATGCGAACAAGGTGGTAATTACTCAAGGAGTACGAAGCAGTAGTTTATATTTTATCAGGTGAGTGGTTAAATCGGTAACAGTATCCCAAATATATCATTATAATTATTTGTTGGTTTAGTTCCGGTACCTGCAGGGTTGTCCAAGCAATCCAATTTGTGAAGGAAGACCTTGGTGGCCGCACATTTCGTATCATACCTCTTTCCCAATTGGAATCCGCCATCCCCGAGACCAATCTCCCAGCAATCTCCCGACGACCTACTTCCTCTTCCACCACTTCGTCATCATCCTCCACGTCATCACAAACAAATCAGAATTCAAAGCGCATCAACCTCACCAGCTTTGGCCAATATCTCCCACCAAACCTCAACACCTTCACTGAACTGCTCACCATCCATACCCTCGGGCCTGGTGAGTACTTTGGTGAAACCGTCCCAAACCTCTCAACTGCTCCTCCAACACCCCCGACCGGATTTCAAGCTCTCCAAAATCCCCAAAAACAGCCCGCATCAATAATAACAAACACAAAAAGTTCGTTGCTGATCATCTCGAAAATTGATTTCCAACGTCTGGCTACAGATAGCACATGGAGATATTTGCGCCAAGAAGCGTCTCTGCGTCCTAGTTTAAAGACAGTCGAGGAAACTTGGCTTGAGAGCCGTGGGTGGCGAATTCTCAAAAAGAAGGTTGTTGAGGATGTTGTTAAAGGGTTAAGGAAGGGACATAAAAGCGTGGTAGGGGGGAGAGATCCATACGGCTTTGTAGGCGATGGGCTACTTGCGTGGGCTTATTGATTCAGTTGATTAGCTTTGATATTTAATGAATATGTGAGAAACCTGCACCTATGCCGACTGCTCTGTCCTTTCTCAAAATCTATGAACAAGCACCTGTGAATTTTGACCAGGTAGGGCAGCCAAAGCTTGGAAACAACAGGACAAAGTGTGAAAAGCCCACATACATTCAAAAATCTTAAAAAGACCAGATGCCGATTATAGTTTCCACTACAACCACACCATCCTGTCTAACTCGCCAGAATCTCACATAGTTTAAGCCAAGCAAATTCTTCTACACTGGTCTACCTTTGTCTGCGCACCTCTAAGAACTGTTTATAGCCAGCTCTTGTAGACTCTGGGCTCGACTATTGGGCTGCGATGTTCTTTGCACGCTCTTTGCACTCTGCGGTCGACTTGATATCGCCTTCACAGTCTGCGTGCTACCGGTTCGACTCAACGGCCTTCCATCTTGGTTGATCCCATGCGCACTGGGTGCCTGGCCCCCGGAAAGGGATTGCTGGCTCTTTGCTTGGACCATGACGTCCAGTGTATTACCGCTTGCAGAGCGATTGAAAATTTGTCGGTGAAGTGATATAGCGCTCGCGGTGCGGCTCATCGGCTTCGCTGTGGTTACTTCCTCGCGAGGAAGGGATGGAGGGGTTTGGTCGGTAACTTTCATATTTTGGCTGCTATTACGGGGATTCTCCTCTTGAAGTGTACCAGTGATTTGCTCTCGACTACGAATCCCATTGGTTTGCTTCAAGTTGTCAATACTCATTGGTCGACTTTCAGGAAGAGGCACCCCAGCAACAAAATTCGCACTGTTTGTTCGCCCGAACGGTTGTTCATTTTCATCGCTATTCTTGCTGTTGACTGCTTTCAGAATTCCGGTGCTGGATTCTCGACTGCGTATTTGTGGTGCGGTCTGTGATGAAAAACTAGTTCGCGATGCAGGAAGGCTACCTAACTGCGCCAGAGGCGACGCAACACCATCCAGCGCATTATTTAGAGTCGCACTTGCCGCTCTGGACATCTTGCCGGTACTTTGTCCATTTGTCAAACTCGAGACGCTAGCTGCACGAGATGCCGTTCGACTTTGAGGCTGTGCGTAGGGTGACGATTTCGTTGCTCCATTCAGCGCATTCCTACTACCTTTGGCACTCATCGGTCTACTGAGGGGCAAGGCCACGTTTCTCGCCAGGTCCATACTACCTGAATGCTCGTTGACATGTTTGGTCGTATATTGCTGCAAGCCTGAATCCCTCTCATCAGTCATAGGGTCAGGAGGAACCGTACTCTGTTCCACAACCTCCTGAAGCATTCCTTCGACATCTTCGGCCATTGACATGGAATTTTCATTCCTGCTACCAGTTCCAGCAAGGGCATGAGGGTCCAGCTCATCCGATAAGAATACGTCTCCGTCTGATTCATATCCACCTTCACTGCCAGCATCAAAGTCGCTGAAATCTGTCGCGACCGGAAAATGAGACTGCCGGGTTGGACGTGCAGATTTGGGGCGGAGAGCACGGTGTCGAGGCGTAGAGGGTGTGGATCGACCTGAACGTGTTCGCAGGACATCTCTGTCTAGAATTACCTGTGAGAGATTCGGGCTCTCAGTAGAGCTTCCCCGGTCATCCGCAAATAACCCCTTGGGAAGATTATCTGTTCGTTCCTGGCCTTGCCATGCTTGCTTGCCTTCTTTTTCTTCAACTTTGTGCAAGATCTTGCGAATGTGACTTTCTGCTTCTTCCAATTTCCCCTCCTTGTATTCCTTCTTGGCGACATCAAAGAGATGCGAAAGACTTTCCTCATCTTCATCTCTCTGGCCTCCGTTTCGGTCCCAAGCATCACCGTTCCGGACAGATGCCATTGTCTGTTTCTTGTCTTGTCTTAATGGTGGTGGTCCAGTGCCACCGTGGTCCTTACGGTATCGAGACGTAGTAGGACCACTTTTCCATATCGCCTCTCTTTCTTTCCTGGCTACCTCTTGTGAGTGAATGTCACGATCATGTAATTGAGCCGGACTGATGCCCAATGCTTTTAATTTACGAGGCGTTTGTTGCTTGAGTTTTGCGACAACCATTTGCTCAGCTGTGGTAAGTGGAGCCGGTTTTTCCGAGTAGAGCAGAGCTGTTCTTGTCATGGTTGAAGGATAGTGCGCCAGAAAATCTGGATAAGGGAGACTTGAATGTGGTGCCTCCTGCGTGTGTTAATGTGTGATCAGTGGTCCGTGGTGCTGGGTTTCTACGACGATGATACACTTACCACAGTCTTTCTAAGCTTCTGCGATCGGGGAGTCCTGTCCTCTTCATTTTGTTGGCGAATAGCAGTCTGCCCAAAACGTACATTTTAGTCAACTGAGTTGTTGAAACGATTTGGTCCTAAAGCGACTTTACCTCAACCGCTCTGTCCATTTCCCTCTCCTCCATCTTTTTCATAATCTGTGATTCGTGCTCCATTCTGTCGAGACGAATCTGATTGCACTTGAACTGCCTTGAGTCCATGATATTCCCTTCATCGTCAACCTGAACAAAATACGTTGGGCGCACACAAATAAGACAAGATGGGTGAATAAAAGGTCAGACAACGAGAGCACATGGATCACAAGTCCCACCAGGCCGAGCTTGACCAAATGCTTTCGAATCTTTGGGCTGTTAAAGTAATCCACAAGATACTCGTCCAACAATGGCTCATAGAGTGGCATGTGAGTCGTTACAAGATTGACATCGTAAGTACGTTCTCGAGCACGAAGTGATTGATGAGACCAGAGTCTACAACAACTGATCAGTTGGTTTTTTCAATAGCAAGTGTCATCCGATCCCAAATAGCCTTACCTCCTCTGTTCTTTTGGGCTCATAATCTCCTCATCACCGTTCTTTACAATCCTTCTAAAGTGCCTGCTACTCTTCGGTGGAGGCGGATGCTTGTCGACATGGCGATGACCTCCGGCAGTGTGTGGGCGCTGTGGCCACCCACGGACATTTTCGGACTGGCTTTGACTCCAGTTTTGATCGCCGTCGCTTGCGTAGCCATCGGGTTCGAGAAGACGAACATGCCTGTCGCTCTGATGTTGCTCGGTGAGTGGTGGCAGAGATGAAGGTGAAGATGTTGTGGACCGGTCTGCCCCGTGCGTGCTTTCCTCAGAGGCCATCGTCAACACTCTTCGAATTACGCAACGGGGAAGATTCGCACGCCAATGAAATTCGAGTTACCGCAGAAAAGCTGGCTGTCCGTGGATTCCCCTGGAAGAATGTCAAATACACCTATCTGCTTTACGGGATTCAGGCAAACTAAATA
Source organism: Spizellomyces sp. 'palustris' (assembly GCA_006535965.1). Lineage (NCBI taxonomy): Eukaryota > Fungi > Chytridiomycota > Chytridiomycetes > Spizellomycetales > Spizellomycetaceae > Spizellomyces > Spizellomyces sp. 'palustris'. Next base: position 2,735 of record QEAR01000159.1, on the reverse strand, counting down.
AATCCAACGCCCTGTTACGGGCTGGTCCCATCCTAGCATTCAATGACTGCGATCGATGAACGCATTTAGGTACCAGATCAAGGGACAGACGTAAATAAAGGATCCATGCTTCTACAAGAATATGCAACTATAAGGCACGGAGAATTTCTCTATGACTAAGAGTGAGATTTAACGGAACTACGACGAGGCTACCACTTGTTAAAATAAACTTGGACGACCATTGCGATAAAAGTGAAGAAATCGCTGGGGTAGACCTGTCTATTAGTGGCTCTTTTCTTCCATTCAGAATACTAGCTATACACATGCAGTCTCGCGACTTGTGATATCCGACAAGGTTACTTTAGAAATCCAGGGAGGCAGCAAAAGCGTAAATCACGATGCGCTGCTCCCTCAAAAACTATGAATAAATCTACGAAATACGGAAAATTATACCAAGTCCCTTCCTTGGGTGCAGGAACTTGACAGTATTTCGACCGTTTATGATATGGCTGGAAAGACCGTGGGCGGCCTATCATTCGTACTCCTAGATCCACACCAACCGAAACTATACGATATGCCAGACTGACAAGTACTCACCATTCCCCAAGTAGGGAATTTCCAGATCACCCATATCCAAAGACAAGGTGACCAGCCAGAGTTCAGATATTTCGAAAGCAACTGTGTTGCTTATGTAAGTCCGCGACCACGTGATTTGCTTCACGTCTCGAGTCACCACCAGATATTTTGGTTGCCCCACACCCCAAGTTTCTTGGTTTGTCTTGCACCAATCAGTGTCTCCGCCCGACGTCGTCACCCTGTCCTCAACACCGCTATTCAATTGACCTTTTGCCTTCCGATAATGGCCGAATATAGAGGGGTAGAACGCTTCAAGGTATATGCCCGGATCTAAAATCTCCGATCTTTTAAATGTAAACTGGTCTTACATGTATTTCGTCCTCGACAGGTGGACTTTGAGAGCTATCTCTCAGAGAATTTCCCAGGCGAGAATGTTGAGCTCATGTCTGAATATGCTGCAGTACTGGTGCAGGCTGGGAAAAGCAAAGATGAACTGAAAGCCGACTTTGCAGAAGGCACGTTGTGTTTGTCGTTCAGTAGTTTTGCACGGCGCCTTTGTTTTAACCTTTGCTTGCCAATTTAGTCATGAACATGCCCGATGCCGCGACAACAGTGAGCGAATGGATATGCAACTATACGGCGTCAGCGGCCCCTCCAGCGACCCCCCAAGCCGATGCAACAACTACGCACGATGAGGAAGACATGGTTATCAACTTGGATGTGCGCTCAGACGAAGAGCTAGGTTGGTGTGGATAGACTATAGAGTGCTCCACATTCAAGAGGCTAACGTGCGCGATATGATAGATGACCAAGAACAGCATCCTCGTCGTGAGACAAGGGGTAATCCGGCGCACCTACTTGTGAGAGCAGTTCAAGAGGCAGCTGATGACGTGCGGGAGACACGTTCTAATGGACGCAAAAGAGGTCGGGAATCATCGAGGGATACTAGACGGCCTCTGGACGAGGACGAAGAGGCGCCGACTGACGGCCTTCGAGCACACAAATTGTCAAAAATGGAAACTGGGCAAAAGGAAGGAGATGAGAATGTGACATTCACTGTGACAGTAGATGGATCTGCCGGTCGTCGACCAGAAAATCAACTTCGTCCCTTGACTACACTAAGCGAAACCACACCCAAGCGATGCACCTACTGGCCACATTGTAAGAGGGGCTCGAATTGCGTTTTTTGGCATCCAACGCAGCCTTGTCGTGCCTTTCCTTCATGTCCAAAAGGGAACCAATGTCTGTACGTCCATCCCACTGATCAACATCCCATTCCTTGTAAATTTGGAGTCCAATGCATGCGACCAGGATGTTCGTTCACGCACCCTCCCGGACACCATAGCATGGGACACGCGGGCAAGCCTCTCTGCCGATTCGATCCCAACTGTACCAAACCCGGATGTCCGTTTTTACACAAGAGCTTGCACAAGAACGGAAGCGTTAACGTATTTAGTATGGTACCTGGAAAAACGCCTAGTACGGAAGTTACCTCGGCGACTGTGTGCAAATTTGAACCTTTCTGTCAGGTAAGCGTCCTAAAGTAATGATTGTGTCAATGCTGTCAGAATCTCATCACAGTCCACAGCGCCCCAATTGCGCCTTCCAGCACCCGTCAAGATCTGCACCTATACCTGTCTTCAAATCTAAAAAGTTTGTTGAAAGCGTTGAGAAAGACTCGTCTCCCATGGGGCAGCCAAGTGGAAACAACGGGCGGTGGAAAAACAAATCGGTCGTCTTCAACAAGCCGCATATCAGTGAAAGAAGCTTTGCATTAGCTGAAGACGATACGGAGAAGATGGTTATTGATGGCGGTAGCGACAAGAAGGAAAACGGCTCAGCTAATGCCGTGGAGGTTGCCAGTGCTTGACATGTAGTTAGCTGTTACGATGATTGGCATTATTTGGGAGGATGTACAGTTATTTTTGGGAATTGTAAGAGGCTATAAAAAAATCATTATAGTTGGTCTACGGTTGTCGCCGGCAATGCCATTGCCGGCGATATTTCATTCATAGTCTGGCTCACTTCAATGTTTCCCTTCCCAAAATTGTTCTGACCCGAGGATTGACCCGGACTTGATCGTGGTCAGCAACGTAAAATTTTATGATGCTACCCCCCGTCGAGTTCATACTATGTTTTAACAAGATTTTTGGGAGCTACATAGTGTGCAGGAAAATACA
>QEAR01000158.1:0-17768 GCA_006535965.1 Spizellomyces sp. 'palustris' | reverse complement strand
ATGATTACGCTAATTAACCGGAACTAGCCGGCTCTGTACATTGCTTCTAGCTCCGCACTATGTATTCATTAGCTGTGTCATGACAGACTGCAAACGAGGAAAAGCCTCACTTAATGCACGCAATAATTGAAAACTGAATGTATTTCCACCACACATCACGTTAAAACTGATACACAATATTTCCCACCCCACACTAAGCCTCATACACCTTCAAACGCTGCTGCAGCTGAATAATCTGAGCAAGATATTCAACTTCGCGAGCCGCGCATCTGTCCTTTGTACTCTCAAGGTCAACAACCTTCGCCTTCAGATCGTCACGTTCTTGTTCAAGAACTTTCACCTGACCTTCAAGTTCAGCCATCCGTTCAAATTTCCTCGCACGAGAGCGACGGGCTGCTTCTGTATTCTTCTGCCGTTTCATATCCATTTCAGCAATAATCTCCGTAGGGTCCGACGACCGCTCCTTCCTCTTGCGACCGACAGTGTACGGCGGCGTTAGATCCACAGACGCCTTCACAACAGTAGGTGTCTGGCGTGACTGTATGGCAGCGAGAGCCTGTAGATGCTGCTGCAATTGTTGTACTTGGACACCAGCCGCCGCCGCTGCAGCAAGACCGGATGGGTTAATTGCAAGCGTCGCAGCCACCTGGCCAATATTTCCGAGGAGCGGCAACAGGACTGCCGACAGGGGTGCGATGGCAGGCGCCTGAGAAGGCGAGGCCGAAACCACCCGCTTCGCAGCGAACGGTTTCACGGGCTCAATACCCTTCACAGTTGCAGGAGGCACCACTGCAGCGGTACGGCCTTGTTCCCATGTCGGAGTGAGCTTTGGAAACAAGTCGTTGACAGCATTATTCGGAACAGCCCAGTCCATGTTGGACTCAAACATTCCGGACAAAGCGAATTCTGGCGAAGAAACATCGTCAGTGGACGCTGGGCTTACAGGTGCAGATGGAATCGGACTTGGGCAGATAGCGACTGGCTGCTGCACAGGCAGGTCCATGAACAGCTTTTCGTCGCCGAATAAGTCGGCCAATGGCATATCTTCCAATCCAGTCGACGCCGGGGACCCGACGAGCGGAGTAGAAGGTGCAGATTCGGCCAACAGCTGCTCTAAGGCCTGATCATCTAACAGCCAGTCACTGGCAGGGGAGCAGGAGTTGGGGAGATCACCAAACAGACCACGGCCTTCAAATTCAGAAGAGTCCGTGCTCTGTGGAGATGCGGTCGACAGACCGGACACAGTCGGGGTACCTTACAAATAGAATAAGCCAAAAACAGAGATAATGAAATTAGGCCATTCACCACACATACCACCCAACAAATGGTCAAAATCAAAAACAGTGGCTTCGGTCATGGCAGGTGACATGATTAATGTTCAAAAACGGTGACGATATCAAACGACGTAGAGACTCTTAGACAGAATTTCAAAGGCAACGAGAGACGGTTATTGTCGTTGTAGTGGTGGTGTTGGTGGTTGTTCCTTCAGTTGGCAGGGGTCATTGTGGTTAGACTGAGTGGGAGCCATGTTGGCGTCCGGGAGGTGAGGGAAAGGGGAAACGACGACGAAAGCAAGACGCGAGAGAGTGTGTTCGTTATGTACGACACAAAGAGGAGAACGAAGAGACGTTCGAGAGATTAAGCGGAGGCGGCCATGACGGGCAAAACGTTTATTGTAAATTGATGGTGAGAATGGGAGAAAGGTAAAGCCTGGGGGGAGGTCGCGCCGGGCCTCCTTTTTATAGCCTTGGGGATCCCCAATCCACGGGGTAAAATTTTTTCCATTAAAAATCCGTTGTGAATGTCACGTGCAATAAAGTGTCATGGCAACAACACGTGGAAGCCAAGCCCAAGAAGAATGCGAATTCTGGCGGACAGCTGCAAACGAGAAGCAATGTGGTCGTACCTTGGTCAGCGAGCGGGTTGCACGGTGAGGCCGCCAAGACAAAAATCACACATATCACCAGTTATCAATAGCGTCTATCGTGTATATATTACCTCGGTACGAGCATGGCCTTCCACCTCAACAGTACCTTCATCCCGAGCATCGTTTCAAACCCACTTTCTTGCAAACCGCGGCGTGCGTCCCAATTCCACAGCAAACACACCTGCCAGTCATGATTTAAAAAATCTTGCTCCTGGACAGGGCCTGACATCATCTGCAGCACCCTCGAAGAGCGAGACGATACCGCCTGTTGGAGCTTTAGACAACAATGAGGCTACGGTCAAGTTGCGGTGGAAAGCCGCCCCAGAGTATACCCCTGCCGTCTACAAGGAGCTTTCAAAGGCAAAGTTATCTGCTTTTGTCGTGCTGACGGCTATGGCTGGATATGCATTGGCGCCAGGAGCGGTTTCCGTATCAACGTTGCTATGGACAACAGCGGGAACTGCTCTCTGCTCAGGAGCCGCAAATGCGATCAACCAATGGATCGAAGCACCCTATGACGCGCAAATGTCTAGAACACGCAACCGAGCTCTCGTTCGCCATGCTATCAGCCCGCTGCACGCCTTCAGTGCCGGTATCGCTGGCGGAGCAGCCGGTGTTGCAATTTTAGCACATTTTGTCAACCCCCTCACTGCCGTGCTCGGGGCTAGCAATATTATCCTCTATACATGTGTATATACTCCTCTGAAGCGGATCTCGATTGCAAATACGTGGGCAGGTGCCATTGTAGGGGCGATACCACCCATGATGGGATGGGCAGCGTGTACCGGTAGTCTGGACGCGGGGGCTTGGTTTCTGGCAGCAGTATTGTACGCTTGGCAATTCCCCCATTTTAATTCTCTGAGCTGGAATCTGAGAGCCGATTACTCTAAGGCAGGCTACCGGATGATGTCTGTAACAGATCCGGCGCTGAACGCGCGCGTATCGTTACGATACAGCTTGCTGCTGTTTCCCCTCGCATGGGCTGCGCCGTATCTGGGACTGACGACATGGTGGTTTGCCTTGGATTCGTCCATCATCAATGCCGTTATGGCTGCCGGTGCATGGAAATTTTGGAGAAATCCTTCGGAAAAGACTGCACGAACGTTGTTCTTTGGTAGTTTAGTCCACCTTCCAGTGATACTAGCCCTTCTCATGATTCACAAAAGCATAGATAGTGGGGACGGGGAGAACGATGAGGTCACATTACAGAGGATATTAAAGATGTTGTCCATGTAATTGCTCATTATGTTGCGGACATCGCATGGCCCATTTATTGCGGAAATATATAATTTATTGCAAGATGATCAAATGGCACTCCTACATCCACAGGGTCTAGTGGCGACTGGTGCCTTTTGTGGTGACGTTACCCTGTAGATACAGCCGGCTCCATCTTCTCGCCTGTCTCCACCGTGGACAACCCCTGATTATCGTCCTCCTCCCAGGACGCAACTACATCCAGGCTGCTCTGAACGGAATCCGCTATCAGTGCGTCGAAACCCGTAGCAAACTGCTGTTTCCGCTTCCAGTCATGAGCTGATGCTTCTTTATCTGTGACATAGAGAGCTTCATCTTCCTTCCAATAATGTCCCAATGCGGGATGATATCGTGAATCGGCTAGCGCACCATCGAAGAGTTTTTGAACGTGGTGGAGGGATGTCAGCTATCGGATGGCCGAATTAGTAGGAGCGCGATGCCAGATCATAGGACTCCTCGTACTCACTATTCTGTTAGAGACAAGAGTGTGAAGATCTGGAGTTTGATATACTGTGCCGTCCAGAATGTAGTATGCGGCCAAGAGGTCCACTACCAACGATTTGTCGATTCCCGCGTCAGCCAGGAGAAGTCGGTGAAGGTATTGCAAAGCGTACCATGATTAGGGCTCCTGCGCATTCCCTTGGTTATGACAAACAAGCTTGGTTGCACATTCACAATCGCGTATAAAAGCTCATAGTCGATTCCCGTCATCTGTCTTTTCCGCAATAGGAACGAAGGTTCTAGCGACCAGACCAGCTGACAACATGAATGCCACAAAGTATGCAGACCGCTTATCCAATTGACTAGTTTGCAGTTCATTAAATCTCGCCTGCATTCGTAGTTGCTCATTAATCGAAGACTTGTCGTAGAATTCGCTCATTGCAAAGTAATCCATGACATTGTGTTCGCCAAGTCCGAACTGAGAAATGACAACTGTCAGCAACATGACGATGCCAATCAGATGCCCCAGAAACTAACATGCTGCAGGAAGGCTGGGTCTCTCCAGCTAATCTGGGTGAGGTCTTGGTCTTCCATAGTGAAGATCGCGGAAGTCTGGCGGATGATCCTAGGCAAAGGCAAAGGCCGTGGTGGACGTTGTCCCGCATCGAAACCAGCTCGAACCAGGTTGAAGCGCGTCATCAGCCTTCGTCATGCTTCCTCGTCCTCAAGCTGCTTTCCTCACGACACTCTTGCTCAACTTTCAAAACCTTCTGTAAACATCTGTAAACATGGCAAACGGAAGAACGCTCCTAGCCAATAATGGCGAGGAAATACCCGGTAGCCCAACCGACTTGCGGGCAAGGGCTCGAGAACACAGTCGAGCACTATCCTTGCTGGTTCGTGGCCTGATGATGCGCTAGGTGTTGTTGCTCGCGATAAAATGTATAGTTGGTGATACTGTCTCTTTCTAGGGCTTCCAAGAAACAACGTCGACCATCGCAGCATCTGTAAGTCATCTGACGATGGATACTTATACGCGTCGTGATTGGGCAACGTGTATAAACTTTATACTAACAGATTGTTTAGACTATGCGGAATGAGCTTAACAAGCTTGTTGACATGGTCCCAGAAGGGCCTCAGCGGGAAGTACGTACGAGGTGGCCACATTCATCATGTACACCCATTAACGCAAGCCAACTCGTGGTTGCCAGGCTTTTTCTCTGGAAATGCACGGATTCTACGCACTATTTGTACGATATTTGGCTCAGAAAGCGAAACGCCAAACTCTGTAAGGGCGTTTGTCCAATCTATGCATCTTATTATTTTCTGCTAATTTTGCTGAACAGAAATTGGAACGAAGTCAAGTCGCCGGGGCCAGACGTGGTAAGATCATGACGTTATCGATCAGCCAGGATCAAGTGAAAGGCATCATGCTAAGAGAATCATTCTTATGCCAGATCAAATTGTACAAAGACCTTCCGAAAGTGGCACCCACGGAAAAGTCTGGCGTCTTGAATAAACTAGCAGTTCTGAAGTTGAATGGTGGGCTAGGTACCACGATGGGTTGTGTGGGACCCAAGAGGTAAGGATCACCGTTCCGTTCCGCTGAAGAGATCTCAGCTATGCCTTTCTCACGCACGACTGTAAATAGCGCGATTGAAGTCAGAGACGGGATGACCTTCCTCGATCTCACCGTTCGCCAAATCGAGGTATGCACGCTCTTTTTTTTCTAGTCTTATTCCTTTACCGTAAACTTTCCACAACATACCTGCAGTACCTTAACAGCCAGCACAATGTGGATGTGCCGCTCATCCTAATGAACTCCTTCAACACCGACAGTGATACCCACCGCATAATCCAAAAGTACCGCGGCCACCAAATCAAGCTCCTGACTTTTAACCAGAGCCGATTCCCACGTATTTCTAAAGATTCGCTTCTACCAATGCCAAAGAGCACCGATGGGAAACCTGGAGACTGGTAAGCAGCCGTGGACATACCCAAATATTCTGTGAATCCTCTTCTCAATTGTTGGGGCAGGTATCCGCCTGGACACGGTGATCTGTTCGAAGCACTCGCAAACTCTGGGCTCTTGGATCGGCTGCTTGAACAAGGAAAAGAATATTTATTTGTCTCTAATGTTGACAATTTGGGCGCCACAGTTGATACCAGTATGTTTACCGCGATTTGGTCCATGGCTATGTGTCATCTCTAACCAATACATTATCGCATGTCTCAGCTATTTTGAACCACCTCGCAAAGTCCGGTGCAGAATTCATCATGGAAGTGACCGACAAAACTAAGGCAGATGTTAAAGGTGGTACTCTCATTGAATATGAGGGGACGGTTCGGCTCCTGGAGATAGCTCAGGTTCCATCGGCATATGTACGTATTGAATAGGGAGTCAGTGCCAGCTTGGGAATTCGACTTGGATGGACGCTAATCATTCTTGTCAATGACGCACAGGTAGACGACTTCAAATCCATCAAAAAGTTCAAGGTTGATATCTTGTGCAATTTCTATCTTGCTGTCGTAACCATTATCTGATGATATTCTAGATCTTCAACACGAACAACCTGTGGATCTCCTTGAAAGCTATCAAGCGAATCATCGACAATGACGAGCTAAGCATGGAAATCATCGTAAATCACAAGACAGACGCCAGCGGCGAAAAGGTCATCCAATTAGAAACGGCCGTCGGAGCAGCGATCAAGCATTTTGAGGGGGCTCACGGGGTCAATGTCCCCAGAAATCGTTTCTTGCCTGTGAAAAGCACATCGGATCTTTTCCTGGTCATGTCGGATCTCTACAAACTCGAACACGGCGAGCTTACCATGAATCCCTTAAGGCAGTTCAATTCCGTTCCACTTGTAAAGCTGGGTGATCACTTTAAGAAGGTATAGCTGTCTACTCCTTCAAGTTACTGCCCCTATGATGCTATAACATATATATTTTCAGGTGGCCCATTTCTTGTCGCGATTTCAAGGAACACCACATATCCTTGGGCTGGATCATCTCACAGTAACAGGCGACGTCACCTTCGGGCATGATGTCGTACTTGAAGGTAACTACCTGTGATCTTGCCCTCAGCGCTCTGGCGCTTGCGCACTGTGTATTGACATCCTTTTGACTCTAGGCACCGTCATCATTGTTGCTAACCATGGATCAAGGATTGACGTACCATCCGGTTCCATTTTAAACGACAAGGTAGTATCTGGCAATTTGAGAATTTTGGACCATTAGTCGGACACCGTAGAAGTGTAATGTATGTGTGTTATTGAAGCTGGTCTTGGAACGCATTTTGAAAAATTCTATGGTGTATTTGCGGAACCCTATATCGCTTTAACCATACGCCATTTACGCTAAAAGCGGTTTTCACGCTTGATTGGTAAGGTGACCACGAGTAAACTTTTTGCTTTATCCCATTTTGCTTCACCGTTATCAGAGTCCACCAAATCTGGCAAGGGAAGCTTGAGCCGATATTGTGGAGAGCGGATTTCCAATGCCGACTCTGTGCAGTCCAAGTCGACATCCTTCATTTTTGCGTGGGGCATGGAAATGGAGACGATTAAATCGTCTGCGTCGTGTATTGATGGTGTTTTGCCGGTCAACCCTCCCAAGTAGAGATCATTGGCAGAGACGCGTTGGCGATAGCGAAGGGTATATCTGAAATGAATGAGCGCGGTTCATTTTTCTGCAGTGGGGAACTAATTTTCTGAATGGCGATGCATGTTCACTAACTCTGGCCGTGGTCTGGGATCTGCCTCGACCTCCACATCAACCTCCACTTCGTCCTCGGCCCAGATCTCATTGGAGTACCTATCTAGTCTTGATTCATTTTCCACTAATGAACGTTCTGCAACTTTTGTCAGTCCAATGCATCCTGGAGAAATATCCGATGTTCGGGAATAGGGTGTGTAAGTTGCGGCGGATCCAGGCTCCGCCTGGCGTTGCTGGGGCCAATTTGTTAACGAAAGTCTTCTCTGTATACGCAGCGACATGATCTCACCTCCCCATTGGGAGAGCGGAGCATGTCCGCCAGAGCGAGTATGGACGTTCCGTCGAGCTCCATTAGAAGGAATGTAGGGTATCTGGGTATTCAAGAAAACCTCGTAAGAAGTTTGGAGCGCGCATCCGCGGGATGTTCTGCTTACCAACCCTAAAACAACGTGACTGGGAGGCATGATATCAAACCTTGGATTTGTTTTACAAGTTCGTCTCGAGGATCTTGGCCCCACCATTTTAGCTTCTAACCTTGTTTCTACCTCCCCTCCTTTTTTTTCCATGCCAACTCGCCGCTAGTAACTTTGTGATATAGGATACGCATTCATTTCTAGACTCGATCCCTTACAACCACTACCTCCATGCCAGACGTCATGACACCAGAAAGCCTACGCAAACAATCACGACTACCCTCATCACCACTAGCGAAGCTTTCCCTATCCCATACTGATGACCCAGTCATACCCGCACTAGAGGATTACGATATTCACCCATTACATGGCTTCTTGCCAGCGGATCCACCACCACTGCAGCGTTTGCCAGAGTACTTTGAACCTTGGGAGAAAATCTTGGACGATCTGAGTCCACTGTTGGTTGCAGGTGCTTTGCGGAAAGCAGTTAAGCAGGTGCGTTCAACGTGCTGTAAGGAGTTATAGTCCTATTGACAAAGGAGAATTGTGCTGATTTTCGCTTGGTTTTCAGTTACCTGTATTAGCTACCGACGTCCTCTCGACGAAACGTGAATGGCAGAGAGCGTACTTGGTACTCTCATTCATTGGTCAAGGATATGTGTGGGGGAAAAATGAAGATGTTGTAGAGGTATGGTGAAGATTCGACATGCTTTGCTACGGTAGATCGCTCGGTTGATAATCAGGTTGCTAGGTGCTTCCTGTAGCGCTCGCCAGACCATGGTACGATGTAGCACAGTATCTCGGACTCAAACCGGTAATAACGTACGCCGCCGTGGAACTATATAACTATCGGCTACTTGATACAAATGGACCATGGGATTTAAGGTAATTCGGTGGGACGTCCGTATTGCATTCATGTCATTATTAAGTTGATGACGAACGTGTCTTCAGTAATTTTGCAGTCATGAACACCTTCACAGGTCCTGATGAAGCATGGTTCTACTTGATCAGTATTGCAACCGAGTCAGCTGGCGCTCCTGCGCTGCCAGCGATCGTTGCCTGCCTTCATGCTGTTGTGAAACAGGATCTCCCCGCCCTTGTGGCGAATCTCAAGATAATCGCCGAAGCTGTCGAGGATATAACGAAGATTATGGTCAGAATGTACGAAAAGGTAAATACTGTACGTCGGCTGAGTTGTCCTAGCAATCCATGTAACCAAGCTGGTGCTTATAGAACGATCCCCACATTTTCTATCACCGCGTACGGCCGTATTTGGCAGGTTGGGAACATTCCAGCGAACTGCCCGATGGATTATTTTACGAGGGAGTACTTCCGGCTAGAGAAACCTTGAAAAGCCCATCCGAGCATTGCCCTATCTATGGAGTGAAGGGGGTCTATGTCAATAAATTCAACTGCCCATACCCGGTACAAGACTCAGTTGAAAACTTGGCAACCGCTTTTGCTGGGATAAAAATTGAGGGAACGTACCGGAAATACGCGGGCGCCAGCGCGGGGCAAAGTTCATTGATCCACTCCCTGGATGTGGCGTTGGGCATCTTGCATCATCCAACAAAGAGCACAAAGACTTCGCCGCCACTCTCACCCATTGACCCACACGCGAACGGCAACAGTAGCAAACGTCCCATTAACCATATTCACGAAATGCGCAAGTACATGCCAGGTCCGCACCGAGAGTTCATCTACGCATTGGAGCGCGCTCCATCGATTCGAGATTTCGTCAACGAACTCGTCAACACCCCCAGCTACGATCCAGCCTTGTCTGATGAAGTAAGTCGGATGTACAACCGATGCGTGGAAGGAATGCGAGCGTTCCGGGATCGACATCTCCAAGTTGTCGCAACGTATATTGTGGTTCAGGCGAGGAAGAAGAAGGAAGTAGGACATTTGGACGTTCCACAAGCGTCACAGAGTTTGAGGGTACAACAGGTATGTCTTTGTGACCTCTGCCTATAATTGGGTTAGTAAAAATGATTTAAAAATCGATTCGATTTTAGTCATTGCAGGCACGGGGAACAGGGGGTACGGATCTTATCCCGTTCCTGAAGCAGAGTAGGGACGAAACGAGCGAGGCTCGTGTTCAGTTAGACATTTAAGCATTTGGATCATTTTGACGGAGCATGCAACGTAAAGGATTGGCATATAAGGTAGGAGTAGAGTGGTAGAGCAGCGTAGAGGTGCGGTGTTTCTTGGACACGAGGACGGATTTCAAGTCAAGCATTTGAACCTACCAACCATTGGAAGCCGAATGTGTGGGGCCATGTAGCAACTCTTGTACAGCTTATTTTGGGCGGGTCAATGCAATGGCGATCTATCTATTCATCAATTAAACATGCAATTATCCCCACAGCAAGGTGCAGGATATTCACACCACGTCTATTTGCATACAAATCTTGATATATAAAAATAGTTTTTAAACAGCTAACGACGATACTATGTCTCCCATCAACAATAAACCCTTTACCAGTTTTCTTCACTCTGACTAATTTCATCGAAAGCATACACTACCACTCGGGAAGCATACCGTGCCCAAAAGCCTCTATACAACGTGCGAACTCCAGAAGCAAATCGTCCCACAGAAGCAACGAACCCGGTATTTGATCGTCGATGGGATGGAATATCGTACAGACCGTACTCTGCTTCATGGTCATGAACCTGGTGCCATTCACTCGCCAAACCAGTGGACTGATGCCTCCTCCGCCTTCGCCTTCGTTTACTTTTACCTCCCTCCTCGGCAACAATCGATCGAATGCAATTCCATATTCCGCTGTAGTACTTGGGGGAGACTTCAACACTCGTTTCACATGCCTGAGGGGCATCCGCCGGCCCTGAACGAGCAGGGGATGGCGAAAGTCGTTGAAGTTGAATCCGCTTTCTGGCCATATCGATTGGGGTAATGATACCCACTTCTATCGCCATGAATGCCAATGTAGCAAGATGGTGGAGGACAGGGGTGAACGTTGGGTCGAGCCCTAGTTCGTCGGTGATGATGGTTTTGGAGATGATTCGGAGGACGGGGGACAAGCCATGGACAATTATGGATGGTACTAGATGCCTTGCTGAGTAGAGGCTGCTGAAGCCTCTGCCTTCTTCGGTCGCGACTGCGTGAAGAGCGTGTAGGGGACCATAATACTTTTTCCGATGTGACTGTGACGGTTGCACAATGAGGCTAAAGAGAACAATGAGATTACGGCAAAAAGGAGAAAGCACAAGTCCAATGACTTACCGGGTACGAACCAACTCCAAAGGACTTAGCAAACCGCCGACCGCAACATGGCTCAACACCAGTGTGGCCGGGTGCGTGTCTTCATAGACATCAAAAGCGTCATTGATGGCCTCCTCTAATGCGGGCTGCAATATCGCATGTGATGCATGAAACGCAAAGTTGGTGAAATGTCCTACAAGGGTATAAAGTGCGAGATGATAAGCCTTCACGCTACCGAAATATTGAAAGTCCATCCCACCAAGACCATACCAACCTGGCCAACGTAGCAGGTACTACCAACCTTTCAATAACGAGGTCCATCCCTCTCCATCGCTTTCTACAATCTCGCGAATGTTTTCCCAGACACCATCCTGAAGTGGAGGAAGGTGATCCTCTGTTTTCGGCGGAGCCTCCTGTGCTGTCGTAGGCGCCGGGTTCTGTTCAGTCGATTCCTCCCTCTTCTGATATTGTTCCTCGGAAAGCGTCTCAACAACTTGAAGAGGGCTTGTTAAGACAGCCAAAACATAATTTCGAAGAGCGAACGACGCGAGATCCGAGGTATCCCCGTCGCCAAACTCTGAATGCGTCGAAGACGATGAAGGAATGGAGTATGGCGCAATAGAAGGATTCGAAGACGAAGCTGAAAAGAATTGTAGCGGGTCTATTCGGCTCGTCACAAACTGCAAAAGGGACGCCATGATGTTCGTTGAGGATTGGAGACGGTCGCAAGACGGCAGCAGGACGGCGAAGTTTTCCGACAGTCGATGAGTCATTCCGTCGTGTCACGTGTGTTATTGGTTGATGTCACCGGATAAACTTCAGGAGCTCAAAGGTCTCAGTAGGCTGGCAAGTCATGGGAGGACTTGGCCTCCGCATCTCACCTGCATTCGCAACTGCTATCTGGCCTTGTTCCAGTTTTACCAGCTGCTTTCGACAGCTTCCGTGCTATCCTGCTCACTCTGTGAACATTGTTGTTGCGAGGTGTGCCTTTAGTGACCATTCCAACAAGAAGCCCCGTAATATGGCACCTTTCGGGACAGACCTTTGGAAAACTGTAATACTGCCTTTCACAAAGCTGACCGATAACGGAAGTGAAACATTGGATGCAAAGTCACAACCGCCATCAGTTCAGGAGCCGCGTGACAAAAATGAAAATGCGGCACATCACGGAACAGAGAAGGAGGATGTCAATCTGGGAGCGGAGGAAGTGTTGACACATGTTTCGGTGAATGGGAGTGGGAATGGGCCTGCGGATGGAAGAGACGACACAGTAAAAGGGAAAACGAGCCCTGTTTTCGAGAGTCAGACTAAGCAGGAAGGTAACATTGACGTGGCTCTTCCGCTAAACGGCCCACGAAATCCGATCGCAGCAATAGCGTCTCATACCAATCCGGATGGAAAAGGGGGAGGAGAACTGAAGGAAGCTAATCCCCCATCTCCTCCACAATCTGCTACCCAACCGCCGCCACCACCACAGCCATTGTCAAAATCAAGTATCTCTGATGCCCCATCATCCCCACTCAAACAGCCAACACCGACCGTTCCACCCGAGCCCGCAAAATACCGCCGGCACAATGTCGTATTACCATCCTATGAACCCGAATTGTTCCCAGACAATACAGTCGTACCCGAGAGTCCACAAAAGCAGTTCTTTCAACGCGTGTTGCATAGCGCGACCAGTTGGATTTTCCGGCGTTTAAATAAGCCCGAAGAACCGCGACGTATTACCATACTCGAGCGGCTTGTTAGGACACCGCACATTATACGACGTATCGCCATCATAGGTGAGCATCAGGTAATCTGCGTTATTGTTGGATTTTTACCTGTTGCCAACACGTATTGCGGCATCGAAACTGATGTTTCTTCTTTTTAAGGCGTCCATGGATGGTTCCCAGGAAGGTTTCTACAGCGGGGTAAGTTTGTGCCATTACTTGCTTGTTGTTTAGTAGATCCTTAGTCTGCCTCTCCATCAAAGTTGTGGGTGAGCCCACTGGTACGTCCGCCAGATTTGCGGAAAAGATGGCCATGGCCGTGCGGTCCTTCTTTTCAGAGCGGTATAACATTATGCTAGACGAAGAAGCAATCACCTTGATACCATTGGAAGGAGAGGGAAAGGTGGAGCGACGGGTCGCGATGTTGTACCGCCAACTCATCGAGTCCGATCAAGGGTGGCGAAAGAAACTGTGGGACGCAGATATGGTCTTTGTGGCCGCACATAGTCAGGGGACGCCTGTATCTGCGATGTTGTTGGCGCGTCTTGTTAGGGAAGGATTGATCGATACTTCGCGACAAAAGGTTTCTCTCCTGGCCATGGCCGGGATCACTCATGGTAGGAATGACATTGGCAATGTGTCCCAATAACGGCTGTTTGTTAAAATGTTGCATGACACCACAGGTCCCTTCCCTGCGTTGAAATCGAGCATGATTGTTAAATATTTTGAGGCAGATGCAGCCAGGGAGCTGTTTGAGTTCAATGATCCAAACTCGGAAATTGCCAAAAAGTATAACATAGCCATGCGACACATCCTCGCTTCAGGTGTGCGGGTTGTTGCCGTTGGGAGCTGGTACGATCAGGTCGTTCCGGTATGTGGTGGTCTATATCTTGATGGTCTGTCCTTTACTGAAGAGTATTTTTGCAGTTGTATTCTGCTGTCATGCATGGTTTCCATCACCCGAACATCTATCGCGCCCTGTATATTGACGGTGCCGACTACACTCCCGATTTCCTGAGCCATCTCGTCGTTTTCGGACTCACCTTGCGGAATGCGGGGCTATCAGATCATGACTTGGTCGTTCATCTCTCTGATATTCTTGCCGGGAATCTGTACGGATTCGGTACACAAGGGCATTCAGCGATTTATGAGGAAGTCAACACGTACATGTGAGTTCATGTTTACTGTAAATGCGCACCCTCTGTCATATAATTGAGCCATCGTGCTTGCTATTCTTTGCAGGGTGGCTGTTGCGTGGACAATGGGCGGTAAACCACCATGGGGCATCCCTGCGATCCCCAACGCACCGTGGACGAGTAATATGATGGTCTCACGTAGTCTTAGTGCCCCTCTACGTCTTAACCCATACTATTTGCCCTGGATAATGGCGCGGCTAGTGGATGATCGGAATATCCAAAATCACGAGACGCTTAAAACAGAGTTGGATGGCCTTTTGAAAATGTTTGAAATGTGGGAACCTAATACGCGACAGTTGAAGGAGATGCGGTATAGACTAGAACCTCTCAGGTCTAGGTTGTAAGATTGGCTTTTGGATAGATTTTATACTGTACATAACATGGAATTTTTAAAGAGTAGACCCTGATACGAATGAATTCAAACGGCGTGCGCAGATATTGTTCACTCTGGAATACAGCTTCAACTTTGGAATCCCAAGTTGTGCCCTTACAATGGAACCGGTGCGATTGCTATATTTTGAAAATCCAGTGATTGGGTTCCAACCAATTAGATCAGGGACTGCGCTTTGTTTTTTTTGTTTTTTTTCTATGCGCCACACACATGACCCATTTTCAAATATAAAAGCGTCGCTCCCCCCCTCCCGCCTTTTTTCTTTATCGACCAACTCTTCAGGATCATATGTGGAGTCTGTCGTACCTCGCTTTGTTTTCTAACAAAGTCGCACATATCACCGCAGGATGATGAGACGAAGGGCCTCTATCCAACAAGAAGTGGGGAGTGTTTGAGATGTGCCTTTTGGTCGCCTCCCTCCCGTTGAAGATTTCTCCTCTGGGATATTCCAACCCGGTAGGAAGGATGGTGGGCCCCGTCTGACTCGGTAAAACTAGATGAATGTGGTCTATGAGGTCATACTATTCTTTAGTCTGCTGCCTCTTTGAATACATGTTGGTGGCATGCCAAAGGATAGTCTGATGCTCACCGACTGTAATTATGCGTTGTTGTCTTTACATTTGATAAGATAGGGATGCGTTGGTTCTGGACTTGAACCCGTAGATCTGTCGTATTGTCTCGGCGAGTCAAGATCGGCATTTGGCCGTGTTTGGTTGGAAATTGGGGATTTCTCATTCAGCATGGGACAATCAGACCCTGGCGGTTGCAACCAAAGAAGCTAGGGAATAAACAAATGTTTTGTCTTTGGGCGCCTGCAGTCGCGTATGCGCTCTGGCCATGTTGATTGGGCCGATCCCCATTTGGCATGTTTTGGCATGTTTTGCTTAGTAAATCATTAGGAAGAGTTGCCACATCCGCGGATACTGCACAGACTGCGAAAAAATGTCACTGTACGATAGACATGATTACAAGCGTCTGCCAAAATAAACCATGTTCAAAGAAAGTATATTACATGTCAAGAAAGATGATGGGAATACTAATGTGTAGTAGAAGCAGATGTGTAAAGGAACCCGCCGGGGTGATTAAAATACAGTCTGTGCATAACAGGTGCTCGATACATCCAATGCTGCCGTTGCAACCGTCGCCGAAGCCGCAGCGGCAGCAGCTGCTGCTGCCACAACTAGGTTTGCAGGAGCAGCACTCCGAGGTATGTTCATCATAGTAGCGCCACTACAAGTATCCATTGTTTTGCAGGCGAGCTTTGCGGCTACATGCTTTTCTGATGGATTGTCGAGTATAGAGCCTGCACTGGGCCTTCTAAGCAAGACTGTCCGATGTTCTTGGTCGCGGCAGGCAACCGCCAAAGGAAGACGGGAAGGCATGGGTTGTGTATCGAGTTGCTGTGTCAGCAAAGGGAGGATAGGAGATGGTACGGGTACGCAAGAGAGAACGGCTTCTCCCAAGACGCTGGGGCAAATGTCGGGAATCTTCGAGTCTGTTTTATTGCAAATGTTGCAGCCCTTGTCCAATTGATCGGGCTGTCTCAATCGGATGATAATTTCTTCCATTTCTTCTTTGCATGTTCCGACTTTGAAGTCGAGTAAAAAGAGGAGCTGTCGTTCCATGAGATTGACCTCTGCCAAGGAAAACACGGTGGAATGTGCTGCCCATAGCCGGTTCTTGATGGGAGCATCGTACAAGTACTTTGTTGCGACAAGCATCGAGGCAAGGACGATGCGATGCAGTGTGCACGCGAGACCGCGGGCGGTGGATGGGAGTTTACGTTGCAAACGTGAGAGGTAACAGATGGCTGTGACTAGCGTGGAGCTTGACACGCGCATCCGTCGTGCAAAGTCATTTACGAATTTGTGGAGTGGTGGGACATGAACTGAACCAGGTGTGGGAGGAGCGCATGGGATAACTTGACTGGCAGTCTCAACAAGGAGATCTAAAATGAAAGAACAATCGCATTAGCAATCAAATGGTAAAGAGAAAAATACAAGCTAAAGCAAAAAACGCACTTGTGAGAGCAGCGTCGATCGGCTGCGTGCAAGTAACTCGCAAGAGTTCGTTGCGGCAGCACGGACGTATCATTGTCGTAGTAGCAGTTTGTGTGTGTGGGTATGTGTCGTCGTGTTTTCTTTTATAGAGTGTTGGTCGTTGCAGAGATGGCGGTGATGGCGAGCGAGCCCATTGCTTTTTATACTCAAACTTTTGTTGCCCTTGTTTTCACGCTCAAATACCGTTCTTAAAGAGTCCCCTCCCCCCTTTTGTTCTTCTTCTTCTTTTGTGGAGTCTCTCGGACAAAACCCCCCCAACATTATTCACAAAAACTGGATACAAATCTCGACCTCGGATTCTGGCCGCCCGACAGAATTTTTTTTGGGTCTAGTCCCCACCTTTGTTCAAAAACTTTTTCGGCGGATCTGGGTCCCCAAATAAAGGCGCGCGCGTTTTTTGCTAGGCAACATTTTCCTTTTTTGTAAGAGACACGCGTGACTCGCAGATTTCTCTTAATGTTGTGATGGCAACAATGGAGCGCCTGAGAGCGTCTCCACAAAAGATGCAGATCACGCAGGATAAAATTTGATTATTTTCAGATGCCAAACGCAACTCTGGTCAGGTCGGATGCTTGGAAACAAGACTCGGAGCCAGGGATTGAGTTCTTACCACGGACCATGTGTTTGGGAATTATTGTTATCACGAGCTGTTGCTGCTTGATTAATCAATGGGGGTTTCCATAGCAGGATAGTCGGATATTTGGAAATCACCACACAGAATGATCGAGTCAGCAAACGTGTAAAATAAAAACATTGCTGTTGTTGACATGCTGCATCCAAAAAGCTAGACAATAGACGATGATCGGGGTCAACAAAGTAGGTGATGTTGAAAAAAACAAGAAAAGATGTAAGCGTGGGGGATCAACGGCGGATTTTCCGGCTGTTGGGGAGGTGGGGGACGCAGATCAAACGGCGGATTTTTGGCCGCCGGCGGAGCGAAGCAAGTTTTTGGTTGCAGTCGTTGGAGCTTTTGGGGGGGGATTGGCCATCTGATTAGGGGACATTCCAACTCGCATTGCAATCAATTAGTCATGGGATCTTTGAATTTTCCGCAGTTGAAATTTAAAAAGTTGGACATTCGGCCGTTGATCATGCGAGATTAAAAGTTTAAAGCACTGGAAACGGAGCATCAGCAGGGAGATCCACGGAAATCTCACGACTTTTTTTCAATTTTGAGCATTCAATTTTAGGTAAAACCGGCGTGTGCCAGGTTGATCGCCGGCATAGACGGGATGAATGTGCCATGTACGCTGAGACATGGGCTTGACGGGAATGAACGTTCAATGGGTACCTGTATAGATGACTGAGTGGACTGGCAATTCATTAGCACAATCTCGTGCATAGTGTGTGGGAAAATACAAAATGTCAGTACTTGTAGCATTGCAGCCAATTGAATTAACCACACTTATTGTAACATCATCATGAAGATAAACA
>QEAR01000157.1:0-18456 GCA_006535965.1 Spizellomyces sp. 'palustris' | reverse complement strand
GGGGAGAGCAAAGACCTTCTTTTATAGACCTCGAGTGTGGCAAAATGGGGTCCAGCTGAAAAAAGAAAAGAAGCTCTTCGAACAATCAAGGGTCTAACCGGAACTAGCCGGCTCTTTATATTGCTAGTGCCACTTCCTACGGCCTCCACACTATGTATGGCTTAGTCATGGTTAGTCATCGCGCAGGGGGACTGAGTTGCTACTATGTGGGGATTCCTACCATTGTAGATTGAGATCGGGATGGCTTCCGGTACAACGGTGAAGGTACATAGACATGTAGAGTTGTATAGTGCCTGTAGATCTCTGACAATGCTACACCGTCTTGCAATTACCAGGTTTCCAACGTTTCTTCGTACGTTACAGAAGAACTTTTGAAGCAACTGTTCGAGATAATTGGAACAGTTCGTAATTTTGACCTTCATCCCAGGTATGGGAACGAGAGTTGCCGTCAGGTACCTACTGGACTTTCATTCGACGTTTTGACCCAAACAGCCCCCACAATGATGGTTTACAAGAGTGTGAAGTGGAGTTTGGCGATGCCACTGCTGCGATTACAGCTTTACATTTGACGGGTACTGATCTTGGGGATCGAACCCTCTTCGTCACAACTGGAGGGACGGACCTTCCAGCGCCCATAAATGTACCTCCAACTGCAACCTCTGCAGAGCTCTTGGCTCGCAACCCAAACATAAATCCAACTATACTCCATTTTGACCCACAGAAAGCTGAAGAAATTGCCCGGACGGTCTATGTGGGAAATATCAACTCAAATGTGACTGAGGAGGATGTCAGGCAATGCTTTGGTGGTTGTGGCCCCATCGCTCATGTGAAAATGGCTGGTGATCCGGGGCAAGTTACCCGTTTTGCGTTCGTAGAGTTTAGTAAGTATCCTAGCATTGATACTGTCCCACTTACGCGGCAAACTTTCAATCGAATTACTAATGATGGAATAACTAGTTACTCAGGAAGGGGCATCGGAAGCATTGAAGCAGAACGGCATAATGCTTGGCGATCGTGCATTGAAGTAAGTCTTTCTCATCAATTGCGTATCCCTTTTTTGTTGGAATTTATAAAGCTCACGTTAAGCATTAGAGTAAACCACTCCAAAAATGCCATAAATAAGACGCCAAAAAAACTGGACTCATTTTCTGATCCTGCAATGAAACTTGTTGCGGAAGCCCAAGCAGCCATTGCGAAAAAGTATGGCAGCGAACGAGAATCGGAAGATATGTCGGTTGATGGGGACAGAGATCGTCGATCCATGCACAGAAGGAGTCGAAGCCGGAGCCGAAGCAGGCCTTCGGAACGGTACCGACCGCGGCGTTCCCCGTCATATGGTAAGAAACGACCTGCTAGCATTGCATTACGGTGGCGCGTCTTGTGGGCTCAACTCTATTCCAAGATCGGCGTAGAAGACGCTCGCGGTCACGGTCATGGGACCGCCGGCGAAGATCCCGTTCAAGATCTCCACTCAGTCGGCGGCGAGCATCCCAGACGCGATCCCGGGATCGTTCTCGATACCGGTCAAGGGACCGTTCACCCGACCGTTCGAGAGATGATCGCAAGCGAGATGACTCTAGACTGGATCGGAGTCGAAAAGAAAAAGACCGAAACCGCGATAGGTCAGGTCGAGCCCGGGATAAGAATCGGGATGGGGACAAACATAAGGAGCGAACCAAAGATCGTGATCGCAAGAAAGATCGCGAAGGGGAAGGAAAGGACAAGAGCGAAAAGTCAAAGAAACGGGATATGGTAAAGCATGCCGAACGCGAAGAGCGTGATGGAGATGAGAAAAGTGATAAAAGTAAGCGCAAAGATGCTGTGGAAGGGGCGCTAGTAAGTGAGCCCTCACAGGAAAAAGAGACCCAATAACTTGGCGACATCATTTTTTGGCGAGTGCGCCAGGGAATGTCTTATCTACAACTCTGCTTCTCGGTAGATATACTTAATCATATGTAATCACGACACTTTTGAATGAGAGAGGCTGCATTTGGGATTGCGTGAGAACGTTAGCTCAGAGCCATCCTTGTTTTCCATTTTGGACGTGTCCTGTTGTGTATTGAGAAACTAAGGCTGATGCGTGAGAAAGAGAGTTCAGTGTTTGTGAAGCAGAGTGACCAATGTAGAGCGCATCGTGGCCAAATAGGGGATTGCCTGGTAGTCTTTTTGTCTCAACTTTTGATTTTATAGCAAAAGAGGTAAAATCGTAAGATCAAGGCTATATATCCATCAGGCGCCGGCTCGCATAGTAGATCAGACGCATCATCGCCCCATTACTCATCAGAGTCTACGCTGTTGGCTCCCAATACATCGTAAAACACAGCGGGTTTGCGGCGTTCCGCGGCAAATACATCCTCACAGACGTGAGCCAGACGGAGTAGAAGCTCCTCATTCCACCTATAGAATGGAATTAGTAAAAAATCAAGTAAACAGTTACATCATCGCCCGCACCATTTTGACTGAAACTGCATGCCAATCGGTAACCCCTCTGGCGTATAACCGACCGGTACTGATATCGCTGGTATACCCAGTAGATTGGCCATGACTGTACGGAGACTGTGAGCAACAGTCATTTGATAATTTAATAGGGGAGGACTTACAGATAAATCGCATAGCCTTTCCAGAGGTTGTATAGTCGGAGAATCCCCATTTCAAAGCACCGGAAGGAATCTTGGGAGCAGTGATACCAGTGGTAGGTGTCACGATTACATCCACTTCCTTAAAGACTCCTTCAAGCAATCGCATGCCTTGAGTACGAATCTGTGCAGCCATGATATAATCCTGTAGAGATAAACAGTTGAGAAGATAGGGTGCATGATCAAGGCAAGAGATTCGCACTGTTTACCGCAGCTGTGATATGGTTCCCAGTCACACTAAGGGCCATCCGGGTTGAATACGAAAACTTGTGGCGAGGAATTCCTGCGGTTGCAGCACCCATTTCCGACGTGATTGTATTAGCATGTGCAACACGCATGGCTTCGAGGTCGTGCAGCATGATATTAACTACTTTGGCACCTCGGCGTCTAGTCAATGAGAATCAACCAGTCAACGAAATATGCCGGTGCAAATGAAGACCAGGTAAACATTGCATCCGTACTCTAGTCGTGTTACAAACTCGTCGCATGCTTTGACGATTTGAGGATCAGCGTCATCAAAGTACGGTCGGTATACGCCAATGCGAACGTCCTTCAATGAAGAAATCGAGTTGAAACTCTGAAGTCGAATGGGAGGCTGCTTGAGAGTATTGGTATCCTGGAAAACCAATCAAGTCATTAACAGAAAGAGTCGTCATCTCAAGCCGATATTCTGCACCTACATTCTCATCAGGGCCTGCCAGAAGCGCATACTACGAATATTGAGGGGACGTCAGCCAGAGTGCCATTCACGTCCACTCCTCAATAGTTACCCCAATAGCCAAATCGCCTGCCGTAGCTGCAATGGGTCCTGTGACTCCAACCGTCGGTGCCAGCGGGTATGCCCCATCCCCACTAACACGCCCGGCAGTTGGCTTGAGCCCATACAGTCCACAGTACGCACTAGGAATCCGAATACTGCCTCCGCCATCTGGAATTCATGTACGTTGGCTCATTGTACCATCACGTGCACTCTGACGACAATCCTAACCTGCTCCTACTGCAATGGGACACAATCCAATGCCTACAGCACAAGCCGAGCCGCCGGAAGATCCTCCAGTGAAGTGGTTGGTGTTATATGGGTTTCGCGGTGTTCCAGTCCAAGGATTGCAATTTGTAACGTCTACTCCAATCTCGTGCATGTTCGCCTTTCCGATGATGATTGCACCGGCGCGACGCAAGTTGGCGATGCATGTCGCGTCCCGTTCTGGATGGATGCTAATGCAGGCGGTTCCTACGTCTGAAGACAGCAGCATATATCTGAGACCAGAGAATGAATATTAATAGGGCTAACATGCTACGCACTTGTTTCATATCCGACAACGTCCGTATCGTCCTTTACAGCTTTTGAAAAAAACGTGATAAGGAAAGGTGTGGGATAATAAGGTTTCCATGTGGAAATCAAGTCCAAGCAGTTACCAATTGGAACGCCATCGAGAACCGAAAGAGATTTTCCAGCTAGATATCGTTCATTGGACTCTTTGAACCGTGTGAAGGCGGTAAGTCGTCACGTAGATATCGGACAGGGGCAGAATACAACTCTACCTCGGGCCTGCCGCAAAATGTCATCGTGATTATGCTTGATGACTGCCAGCAAAGGCGGACTGTGTACCGTATTGCTCGCATCAATGGCCTTTAAGACAGCCTCTGCCACCTATGGAGATACGAATACATGGTTGATGTGTTGTCCGAATGTATTCTCATAAAAAAGATGTAAGCGCACCTCCACGGGTGTCGTTAATTTCAACTTGTAAGCCTGATGAAAGTCCATTACGGATTTAAAGATCCGGTTTCCGAGTTCGAGCCCAGACTCGGCAACGGCAACCAAATCGACGGGAGTCTGCTACACGTTGGTTTATGGTCAGCAGTGCAGTTTTCTATGAACTCTCAGCATTCATGCGACCATCTGCTCACTTTGTCGGTGGCCAGGCGCTGAGACCTGTCCTCTACCACCGGATAGTAGGTGGGTACTTCCAAGCAGCGCTTCTTGCGCAAAAAGAACAAGTTGCTGTCCCCAGCAATCTTGTACGAGATCCCAAGGGCATATCCAAAATATTCCAATATTCCGCAGAGAATGCGGAGAGTCCACCCTGACGCTGAAGGGCTGTTGAGAGAGTGAAGAAAGTACACATCTTCCGGACTTGTTTTCTATTGCATGTACATTAGGACCAAGGGAAGTATTCAAGAAAGTGTAGGCGGGCGATACCTTTGACCCAGCCATTTCCGCGAAATGACAGATATCACCGTGTCCAAACTTTAAAGCAAGGGCTCCCTTTTGTTTTTGCAGCAACTCGTTCTATCCAGAGTCACCAGCTTTTATTGCACACGCCAAGGTTTTGAGCGGTTTTGCTCTGCCGTCGTTGAGCTGGAGTCTAATTGCTATAATTCGTGGGGTACGCTTACCATGGTTGCACACGATTGAGATATGGGACCTTTGGACAACTCAGCAATGCAGCCTTATGCCAAAAGCCGAGATCGCAAAGAAGGAGTCTGAGGGTTGATCTCTACTTGCACAAAGTACATCTAGACTAGATACTCGCACAGGACTCACGCCATCAGATCCGTAAAAGATACCAAAAACTAGTCATCAACCCCTCACTAACACAAATCACAACGGTCCTTCAAGGCATCTCTCAAGATATTAATTCTTTATAAACTCCAATAAATGTTCCACGACGGCAGTTGGATCGTCTTCGGGAAGATAATGGCCTATGCAATGGAATCACAAAAAATGAATCGCTGCGTGTCGTCATTTCTGCAGCAACTATGCACGTACCTGCCCCATCCAAGTAAACACATCGGCATCCCATCAAGTCGGCAAACCACGTTCCCAATCCACCCCAAAGACGGTCTTGGCGCCCCCTACAAGAGTTTCGGTCAAATCAATGAAAACCCAGGCTTTACCAGGGGTCGACATTTGACTCACCAAATAACCAACGCCCTTTCTCTCGCTCTCACGATATTCGCACCGCCAATTCGTCCATCTACCCACGTCCTCACCCTTTTTGCATAATCCGCCAAAAATAATTTTGCCTTCTCGGTCTCCACCTCCACATCAGCGTTGTTTGTAAACAATTCGCGAACCATTGGTGTTTTGTTTAAGAATGGTGCCAATTCACGTATGCGGAGGATGAGAGGGTCGGAGAACAGTGGCAAGGGAAGGATCCTGGGCAGGGCAGAAGGTGCCTGACGGTGATTGAGAGTTGGATCTAAAACAACAACAATTAGATTTATAACGCTAGAATATTTGAACAGGGACGACCTACAGGGCGCATCATATCCTCTTGATTCACTAACACCAATCGATTTGCGAGTAGATACAGCAGAAGCACTCCGTATCATGGTCGACACAGATGTCATAGTACGGAAGCAATAAAACCATGTGGCTGCCAGCAGCGAATTCTCGATTTCACGTCCAGTACTTTCCTCCTATAAAAATCAAGCGAACCCATTACTTCCATATAGCATATCACGTTGACACATGGTACATACCTGGTGTGGAGGTAGAAACGTATTCATCAGCACCAGCCGCGTCACCTTATTCTGAAATTCGCCCATCTCCGCCAACGTAATCGACGCGACCGTGCCTCCCCAACCATGGGCGACCAACGTCACATCCATCTCCGGTGTAAAAAAGGTGGTGAGAAAATGGCGGACTGCTGCGACTTGAAGGTGAAGGAGGGACGTATTTGAAGAGGTGAGCTTGTCAGATTTTCCGTGGCTAGAACGGCCAATTGTGGTTAGATGCATTGAAGGTTGAGGATACATCAGTAAGACATACCCAGGCAAGTCTAGTGCAATCACGCGCACGCCAGCCTGTACAAGAGGCGTTATCATTTTACGATACAAATAACTCCAAGTCAATGCTGCCAAGGTAATGATACGGACCAGTCAGTCAACGGGTTACCACATCTATTCACAAGGACCATCCAACCCTCACCTCCGTGAAGTAGCACGACAGTTTTACTTGGCACACCATTCGAAGACTGCGATGGGATGTACTCGTCCACGTAATGGACTCTCATTGGACCCACTTTGAAATAGTGTGGAATATAAGGAAAAAACTGATCCAGATCTTTAAAGCAAGAGTCAGGTGTCCGGAGGACAGCCATTCGGTTTATTGGGGGTAAAGAAGCGGGTATAGTTGAGGCAACTGAGGCAGGGAAAGAAATCCATGAGAACGCGCATGCAAGTCATCTAAAAGGAACGACGCGATTTCGCACCACTGTAAACAGAGCCGCTCGTCTCGCTCCCCAAATCACTTGCTCCTGTCACAGAGCTACGATGAAACTTTGCTCGTATCCTACTCCGTCGTCTGTCCCCGACGCTCACATCGCTAGAATGCGAATCAGTCGAGCTTGTTCGTTGTCTCCCTTTCTTTGGACTTGCAGACATTCCTAACGCGGTCGAAACAAAATGCTTGGGTGCGGTCCGCTCGTAAATGTATCTACCAACCACTAAGGGCTGGAGACTAATGAGGACGAGGTAACGAACTGGGCGCCATGAAAGGCACCAGTCAGTTACGCGAACGATTGGAGACAAGAGGTCATAAGGCTCTGCGGGTTCAGCATGTTTGGTGGGGGGCATCATGCGCGACAAATCAAGTCGACTCGACACCGTCAACCTGGAAAAAAGCGCTTTCCGCAGACTTTTTCGCAAAACTTGTGAACGCAAATCCGGATCACTCGTAGATCTCCGCGACGCCCTTTTGCACACTCTCACGATGGACAGTCAGATCAAATTCCATCACGTGTGAACACGCCAGCTCGTGCTTACTCACGAACCAGCTCACAAACCCACGTTGGGGTCCAGGTCCTGAGTGACGGGTCGCTCATCCCCTCCATTGCCGCCATGCCCGATGAAATCTACCACCATCTCTTGCGTGCCGCGGTGGCAGAAGGCAACCTGTTTCAAGTGAAGCGGTTTATCACCCGCAAAAAGCTGCCTCTGCGATGTCCAGATCCCCTAAATGGATGGTAATCACCTAGGTGTTCCTACCCAGTCTGTTTTCTCTGCGCGTTCGAGTGTAACAGTTGCTTCCTCTTCCGACAGGCCGATACTGTTTTATGCCATACGGTATGGACAGAATGAAATTGTATCATACCTATTAGATAGCGGACACGATGAACGAGAGATATCCAAGGCATGCATGCACATTGTTGACCAACAAAAGTGTCAATATAACTAAGAAAGCGCGCCAAATGTTGTTCCTCATACAGGACTTTGCCAACAACACCGCCCTCATAATTGCAGCCAACTATAAGAATGAAGAAGTAGGTCATTGACGAAATGCGACCATGGCGATAGAATCGGGGCCGTTTTTATATCTGTCGTTGTTTCCTGAAGGCTTTCCACGATTATCTTGCAAGGTATCCACACACGATCAACATGTCGAACGATGAAGGCAAGACTGCTTTGATACTCGCGACCGAACGGGGACTGAATGGAGTCGTACAGGTAAGGTTACCATGGATTTACGACCTGGATCTCTGTTGACATCCTCTTTTAGTCATTGCTGGACAAGGGCGCGGACGTTAATTCGGTCGATAGCACCGGATCAGCACCTCTTCACCAGTATGTTTGAATTCACGTATGCAAACGCGGTTGGCGTGGATGGGTTTTGAGTGTGTTTTTCATCAGTGCTGCCGCCTGGGGATACTTTGACACGATAACACTCTTGATGGACAATGGTGCACAATACAATGTAAAGAACAAGCGAGGGTGGACGCCATTTGATTGGGCTTATTCAGTGGAAATCAGAGATCATCTACAAGGTAAACACCTTTGTACATTTGTTTAAATGACCATGAGCATCGCGGCTTGCTCATTCCACGCCTAACGTGTCATCAACAGAGTGCGCGACTGCCTTGACCGAAAAGAAACCCGTCCCTGTGCGAAATATCGCCAAATCTCCTAGCGGTATCCCCAAATCACCCTCGTTCACACAACAATCCAACAAGCTGGATCTACGAACCTTTTTCTAGAGAACAGTTGCCCCTGTAGCACCCCTGCAACCTTTATAAACTTTTGCACAGAACAAATTACTACGAGACAGTTTGGATGTTTTTTAATGTAAATAATGTACAGAATTCTACCGACCGTTGTTCTATGGGTGACGGTACTATATACACATTTTGCACTATCGCTTTCGGTTCGGTAAGAACCGTCCCCACATTCTATATGCTACAGCACGAAAGTACGCCCCACGGCCAAATGCCGTTCCAACTGCAATGAGGATTAGAGAGTAGAGTGGGAGTGTCGTTGAGAGGTACAGTAGTCGGTACGCCCATGGACCGTCTATAAAAGTACCTATCGGGTGGTAAGAGTTTAGTCCAGCGGTTGAAAAAATGATAGAATAGAGAGAGGTGAACATACCCTCCACACCAAACAATTGTGACACCAAGGGCCTCACAACCCGCATCGTCGTACTCCCCGTAATGGCAAACACCAAAAACACAACACCCCAATCCCACCACCATCCTTTTGAAAAGCGTGGATGGGTAGTTGGAGACGGTTTCTTGGGTGCGTCCTCAGAGGGCTCCTTGGGCGCAATGTTCTCTGTCGCAAACACAGGTGACGGTGTCGTTTGATGCGGCTTATTGACTGTTTTTGTGTGCACTTGAGTAGTAGCTGCGATATGAGCTTGAGCGAGTTGCTCAGGTGTGGGTAGTTGTTTGGGTGCGTCGGTTGAGAATGCGGGGTTGCGTGGTGTAGTCAAAACCAGTGACCCGGAAAATGTCATTGTCCTTGCGGGCGTCATGGGGAATGTATGAAAATGATGCACACGGGGTGGTCCAAGTCCAAGACGGGAGCGATATATCGGTGCGTTTGCTCTTGTAA
The DNA here is from genome assembly GCA_006535965.1 of Spizellomyces sp. 'palustris'. Classification (NCBI taxonomy): domain Eukaryota; kingdom Fungi; phylum Chytridiomycota; class Chytridiomycetes; order Spizellomycetales; family Spizellomycetaceae; genus Spizellomyces; species Spizellomyces sp. 'palustris'. Next base: position 8,983 of record QEAR01000157.1, on the reverse strand, counting down.
ACGTATAGGTCGAGCGTGACAAGTAAGGAGCCAGTCGCATCGTCAAAAAAAACCGCAAGTTTATAAGTGACAGATTCCCCACTTTTTTGCTTCTTGCCCGATCGGAAGCAATAAGCGACTCGCAACAAGAATCCGATGCGATCATTCCAATCGGCTCTAATGCGAAACTAACCATATTATTACGAGTTCCGGTCCAGCTTCCGATCATCCTTGGCCCTCAAATGTTTTTTTGATATCAACAACGATCAGTATTGTTATTTCCACTAATGCATATTTCCAAAATTCCATACATGGGAGGCGTGATTTGCATGCAAGGTTATTTTTAGTATGAGGGTACAACCAGGGCTCAGACCAAATAGTCAGTCCAAATGTAAATACGCTTTGTAGTTAAAACAAGGGCGGAGGCCCGCCGTCTCCCATTCTCAAGTGTTCCCCGTTATCAACCGTTATCTTTTTTTCCTTGAATAATGTCAGTGAACAGGCATCCACTCCCAGCATGCCAGTAAGACACACAACGAGGATAACCAACCGTATACGTTTACTTTAACTCTTGTGTGTTTTTTTGTATAGTTGGTACATTGAAGCGCGAGACTGTCCGGACTCGCTCTACTATATTGTTGTCAACTACCTGTCCGCCGCCACGGCCATGTCCCTCTTCATTATGGGAAATGGGATTCTCTATTACCGATGTCGGATAAAGAGGCACAAGATATGGAATGGCGGATTCACGACATTGGATTCGTATATCTTTATCATGAGCAATTGGTTCGCAGTTGGTAAATGTCCAATATCGTTTTTGCCAAACAAAAATTAGGGCTGAACACACAACTTTTTGGTATAAATAGGACGATTTGTTCATTGCGTGTTACTGGCCGGCAATCTCTATCCAAACAACCTAATGATATTGAATCATTTTTTGCATGATTCTTCATGGTTGGGTGGTCAGCTCGCTGCATGGACATATATTTTCTCAGTGTAAGTCCTCGTACGCATCTTATCAACTCTCAGAAAAAAATGTTTGGCTGATGCGAGTACTCGTCATACTAGTGTGAAAACGACTCCAAGACACGCCCCAAACGTCTGGCTCCCATCCGACACGGCTCTCCAAAAGATCCGGTTAACAGTATTCACTGTTCACAGCTTCTCGGTACTCCCATTCTGGTTTCTATGTGGCCGAGCTTATGATGTTGGGGATTGGAACAGGTTTGACTATTATTCCCATGCATTGTGGGGTATCACGAGTTTCTGGTGCATCATGCTTGGAGTCTCGTATGGGTTTTTTGGGAGGCAGATTGTGAGGATTGCGGAATCCTCTGCGCGGGATATGGAGAAGGCGCTTGGGACGAGGACGACAGCGAGTGGGACGGAAGCGAATCGGAATCGAATGGCAAAAGCTATAAAAAAGATGAAGGTGATTAATGCAACGTGGGTGATGATTTTGGTGTGGTTTGGGATTATTCTCTCCATTTTTGCTGTACTTGAGGATCTGGTATGTTTGTATGGTTTTGCTGGCCATTTCGGTTGCCGTATATGGATATTAATAGCGGCATTTTTCACATTTGTTATAGATGATTTCGACTCGATGGATAGCCCTCATTCAGTGTTTTGGAACCTCTGTCAGCGTCCCAGGGCTCGTTGTCTGCAATTTCATCAGCATCATTTGGGGTGAGATGCACCCGCCCGAAGTGATGGACCTCGGAATGACCAAGACCGAAGCCACTGATAGTCGGAGTGGAACGGGGACAATCGGGACGATGGGTAAAAGTGCAATGAAAGGCATGATGGGGACGCTGAGTAAAAGTGGAACGGGGACGATTGGCAAAGGCGCCACGGGAGAGAGATTGGGGGTACTCCAATCCGCCCTCTTGCGTAGTCAATCAGGGACGGCGTTAGACCCCCCTGCAAAGGACCTTGCAATGCTAGGTGCATCTTAGGAAAAGCAAATGCTCATACCCAAAGCTATATACCCCCATAGTATTTATTTTTTTCGAAATCTCTTAATACACGCATCTGGTTTTCAAAGCATTGGCTTTTTGTGACTTATCATTTCAATCCAACCACACATTGATTGCACACTAACATGATGTGTATGCAACCTTTCCATACCATCTTACAATAGATCATACTATATAGACAAATAATAACACCTCAAAGGCAAACCCCGACTGGACAGTCACTCCATTTGTTCAAAAAACGTTGCATATAATAGGCCTGAAGACGGGGATACATAGGGGGGGCTTTCTATATCCCCTCCAAAAACAAAAAATACTGCCACGGGCACACACACAAAAAAGGAACGAGGGCTTTATTCCGCCTCCCCCCACGGTCACGATCTAGGAAATGACGTTCAAGGAGAAGAGTAGTTTGTTCAAAACTCTGCAATCTTCTTAAACCCTGCTTTGATCAACACCAATCACCTCTCGATACCCAATACCAAAAGAAACGTAAACTGGAAAAGTAAATTGGCTGAAGGTTTCGATCTAAAGGTCCAAAAAGAAACACATGCAACATGTTGGCAAATGCGTGATGAGATCATGGGCACCCCAACCGCGCGTTTAAACCTTTTTGACTTTTGGGGTTTAGCAACTTGCGAAGTGTAGTGTTCCTTTTTTTTTTTTTTCTTGTAAAAGGAGATGGGTTATTACGCTATCTCCTTTTACAAGGGGGGCGGTTGTTGGAAGGGGGAGGATTGACGACGATGGGAAGGCGAACTCGTCCTCGGGGTTAGAAAAAAAACACAAAAAGGAAATGGTTATTTTGAACAGTTGGTTTGGACGTTTTGGCTGAGTAAAAAATCCCGGGTTTTTGACGGCTTTTGAATCATCAAGATTTTTTCCATACGCAGTATTCAAATCGACCATACTAGGTTTCCCAATCGACCGTCCTTTTGCGGGGGTTTTTTTGGGCTTTGGTTTTTGCAACTGGTATTTTTGGGGGTTTTATCCGCGGGTTCAAGGAGGTGTGGGGGTGGTTCTGACCTGTTTGCCTTCTCATTGTCTCTCTAGGTTTGAAAGTTTTAGAGAACAACAACACAACGTTATTTGAGGGGGCACTACAGCCATTCAACCACACACACACATTGCGGGCATTCGCGTTTTAAGCATGACGTTCGGACGACCCCAAAAGTCCGATACAGACCGACCCGGGCTGGGTCTCTCTGTCGAGCCAGCACATGCAGCATCATACTACCCCGCCCCGACCGTTCCATACCACCCATACCAAAACAACCCATACCAAAACAACCAGATCCCAGCTATACCATGGACACCGGAATTACTGCATTACCTAGCAGCCAGTCAAAAGCTCATGGACGATTGGGCTGCGTCGGCGGGGTTGGGGAGTCACGCGCAAGGGTATTTGAATTTGTTTCCGCAGTTGTTGTTGATGCAGCGGGGTCCTTTTGTGGGTGATGTGTCGTCGAGTGTGCCGAGTCCGTCGAGCACGTCGAGTTCAACTACAGAAACCGCGGAATATGAAAAAGAGGAAACGGAAGGCGTGTCATGTCATCGGGAGACGGTTAAACCCCGTAAATCCCGGCCTCGCCCCGTCGTGAATCCACATGCTATTAAAAACGCGCGAGATTCACTTGAACTTGCCTCTCCTTCCCGAAAATCTCCGTCCAGTGCAACTGCCTCGTTGAACCGTCTTGACGATATGCAGTCTGTACAATCAGATGGGCGATCAGATGGGCGATCGGATGGGCGGCCTCGATCGGGGTCAGATGATGGTACGAATGAGGGGATTCGGAGGTTGGTGGATCAGTTCCCGACGCCGCCGTTAGAGTTGGCGAATGATCCGTATGCGTTCCAACCTGAAAAGTTGAATGATACACTGGACCGCAAAACGAGAAGGTAAGTCCCACCAAAAACATACATTACTCCATTTACGATATAAAAATATATTTGTAGCAGGTCCCGCCCTACATCCTCTTCATCAACTCGCTCCACCCGATCCATCCCATCCACAAGCTCACTCTCCCATTCCTCACTATCCACAAACGGTTTCGGCGCCATGTTCCATCCACTTGACCTTCCCCCGATTCTGAGTCCACCTCTGACACCACCCTCCAGCCCACGCCCAGACCGCCCAACCACACCCACCATTGACGAGTGGTTGAATTTTCAGAATGTGGTGACACCGGACGGATTCAAAGAGTCTCAGGCTGTTAAAAAGGAGATGAAGCGGCTTTCGGTTGCTGTGGATGAGTGGAAGAGGGGGTGGAATCAGGTATTGTTTTATTTTATTCTTGTAATGTTCATGTCTATTCACACTTGTATTTTTTTGGATTAGGAAATTCGGGTGTCGGGTCTACCCTCCCTCGCTCGCCAACTCTCAAATTCCGGAGGCAACGAAGCAGTCTTGAACGCCATTTTACTCAATTACACATTAGGTGTCAATCGACTCCGTGAGCCTTCTTTTGAGTTACAGAGAGCCACGTTACGTAAATCCAAGAGTGAGGAGATTGTACGGTGGGATGAACGGCGGTCATCTCAATCCTCTTCATCCTCCCCAGCAACATCCCCGAGAACATCCCTGAGAACATCCCATGAAGCATCCCATGAAATTTCCCAGACACTTCCGCACCCAAAAGATAAGACAACGGCTTTGATCGAATACTCTACCACCATTGACCGACTCTCGCGCCCATCACTGGATTCCCAACGTGCTGTTTTGAGAGTCCCTGTGCAAGGTGCGAGTCGGACGTATGGTAAGATTCGGAGTGGGCGGGTGTCGAGGTTTTTAAAGGGGTCGCCTACCAAGGAGCGGAATTCGCGAGATTTGGCGCGGAATTCGGTCGGTGGTGAACGTGGTGGTGAACGTGGTGTCCAAATGGGTCCTGTGGAGGTGAACGCTATGGATTCAAAGTCACCAAAAAAGAAGAATGTCGACGTTGAATCTAGTAAATCTACTACGGTTGAACTTGTGCCCCTTGACGACTCTACCACCCTCTTGGAGGAACCGATTCCATCACCCACCCTACACCCATACTCACTAACCAGTGATTACATGAAAATGGATACGCACCCAAAAGAGACTCGGGTGTTTATACCGCCCCCTCGTATGGATAGTATGATGAAGAAACGGAGGTGGAGGGATTTAAAGAGGCTTGTAGGTATGTAAAAGTTTTTTGTAGCCTTGTATAGTTTTTTGAATATATATATAGTGTATGTTGTAGTGTGCAAAATAGTATTGTTTGAAACATGTGTTTTTTTTTTTTTTTGAATTTTAATTTTTTTAAATCCACCGAACGACAACAACAGCTCCCAACACCCCCGCATCCTCAAGTGATACGTCCTCCTTCAACTCTTTTACAGGAAAACTCGAAAAAAACCCAAACGGCCTTGCAGTCACTTCAGGTCGATTCCCAAGGTACCTCCGCACATCACCCAATGTATGCACTGTATTCAATTGGATTGGGAGGCGTGTACCATCCGGGAGACGGAGTTGGAGGGTCGTGGTCGGGAGGGATGGGTTGACTTGCAATGTACTTGTCGTCGTAGGGGGTGTTGTTTGGGGTGTAGGGAACCCACCAGGAACACTACTTGCCACACCACCTAACCGTTGTCCACTCCCTGAAAACGCAGCCAAAGGTTTCTTGGGAGGTGGGATATAATCTTGTTCAAGGTTTCGCGTCACTTTGACTTCAACGGGTTGGTCATAGGCGACATTGAGGAGGTGGGTTGGAGCACGTCTATGAAAAACGAGTTAATAGAGGATTTTATAAGATGGGCTATGGGGGGTATGGGATTACGGTACCCGCTATTGATTGCTCTTAAAAATTCTTGAGATTCCGGGTCATCGTATCCCCGTAACGGCCCATCATCAATACTAAACCCGTTTCGCCAAAACGTTAAATGACGTTCAACCTATCCATCATTACATGTTAGCCAAATTACAAGGTTTTGATTTGGAGGGACGTACGGGTTCGGGTGCGGTACGCGCAGAGGGTTGTACCGCCGGTGTCGATGGACCACTGGGTTCTTCCTCGGATCCCAACCGGTATCCTAAACAAAACATGAATACAATAGTTTAAATAAACGAAACAAACAGCGTTTACCAGCGCCGACAAAAGTCTTGTTTTCATTCTTTTTGAATTCTTCAGGTGCAGGTCCGGATCTAACATTCAAAATCAATACCCAAATTTAATATACGACGCACGATCAAAAAACCTACTTTGCAGCTTTATCCAAAATCTTTTTAACAAGTTGATCACTCTTGGGTCCACCCTGCATCATCAATCCCCTAAACCCCAAAATATAATAACCCAGTCAAACATGTGGCAAGTAAAACTGAAAAAGACTAGGAAAACATACGATTTTTCTCCACCCGCAAAAAAAGTTTGATCATCTTCTTCGCTATCACTTGCTCCTTGTCCTTCCATGAGGTCTTGAAAGGTTTTGACGCGTGTGTCGCGGGTTGGTCGAGACGATGATGATGACGGTGGTGGGGGTTCAGTGTGCGTTGTTGCGCTGGGGGGACCAGATGGACGGGTGAATGTGCCCGGTTCCGAGGAATCTTCAAAGTAGCTGCTGGTGGCAGACTGGATGGTGTATATGAGCACAAGATGTTTAAATGGATGAATTTGGAGCGGTTTGCAGTACCTCTAGATCCCATCCATTTGCTTCCAAAAAGAATTTGGCTACAAGACAAAAAAGCGTATTTGACAAGCCTATTCTCATAAAGCATTACACAACAGCACCCGCACACACACCTTGATCCTCTGTGCACCCAGTAATCCCTGTAAATTGCTTGATGGTTTCTTGTGCTTCGGCCATATTTGAATTCAACAAGTCGCTCAATCTTTCCAAAAACTACGAGTAGACACGCGCCCACGACGTTGGCCTAGCTTGCGTCAATGTGGCGCATGTGGCGTGGCGATCGGGGTTTTGGGAATTTCATTTGCAAACGACATTTATTTTGACAGCATCTCTCGCAACATTTTACACAATAAACAACACATTCGCAAAGCCTTGTAATCATGACCCACGCACGACAAACAGACACCAGTGGGTATCGCTGTTTTCAAATGTCTGCTTCTTTACCAGCCTCCGGGCTCGGGCGTTTTTTCTCGGGTGGTCCAGTTGTTATCAAAAGCGGCGGCACTCGAAGCGGAATCCCCTCCATGATAAGCATCATTGTCGCCGGTCATGTTGTCTCCGTACCCGCCGGAATAGCCGTCGTTGGAATGGTCGCCACCAGACTCACGGCAATCCGCCGCCTTGTGGCCTATCAAACGAGTAAGAAAACGCCATACCCCGTAGATGTTTTTCGAGTCTACCGTGAAATACCTTCTTGGTGACACTTGTGGCACGTCATTGGCCTGCGTTCCCTTCTCGGCTCAGTGCAGTCCTTGGATTGATGACCTTCCTGCTGACAACTGTCCGCCCCCGCGCGTCAGTACAAGAGTTGAATGGGACAATGGAGAAAGCTCACATACTGGTAGCAAGGACCACCACCGGCACGAGGCTTGCGGGGTTCGGTGCACTCTGCTTGCTTATGGCCGGGTTGACCGCAATTGTTGCAGGTACGCGTGTCGGGTTCAGGACATTCGCTCACCTTGTGCCCTAGAAACACCACATTGACATCAGCATGCCGTGAATCGGGTTTGCGTCTCATGTTTGGACCCACCTTCTTGTTGACAGCGCCTGCATGTTATGCTGCAAGAAACGAAATGTTAAAAAAATTTACCAAAGAATCAAGGATTGATTGCTACTTGCGTCCTGGTGTCGGGCTCGGTGCAATCGGATACCTGTTACGTGCCGGTTGAGATGACGTTAAAAAGTATTAAAAAACACTCATGCATACCCTATGACCTTCCTTGCCACAACGACGGCATCCCGTATTCATACGAGCCGCTGTGTGTGTGGAAATGGATAGGAATGCATTAGCGTCCAGTACTCAAGAACGTATGGATCGAGACAGACACGTACGATCGGGATTGGGGCATGTACGGAAATGATGGCCAGACTCGCCGCACTGCACACATGACAATGTGAATATACGTGTCAAAGGATTTTGCAACTAGAAAAAGGTTTACCTTGAAGCAAATGCCGACTTTGGGCATCTCACGTTCCATGGTACAGTCTTTGGTCCTGTGCTCAGTGGAACCTGAGTTTGTAAAAAAAAAAAAAGAAAAAAATGAGCATGTGCGTGACTGGGCGCCGTAAATTGGACCAATCCTACTGCAACGAAGACAGGCATTATTGGCAATGTTTCTCTGAGTCGTCGTCAGACCCTCCATCTGCCAGTCGGGCAACTCGAATTTGCCATTCACTTTGAACCGCTCGCGAATGGTGCCCGCGTCCGTGAGCCGTTCAGCATTGGCCGCCTTTGCATCGTCGTCCTTGAGCTTTAATTTGAGAACGCGGGGGTTCCTAATAAATGTAATCTCGTAGCTACACAAAAGAGTTTGGTAAACAACAGGTAAAAATTATAAAGAAGCCTTGGTTTACCGCTTGTTGCCTTGACCCTGGTTATCGACGAGTTCCTTGTTGGGGGGCAATACGCGAGGTTCTGCCACCACATGAGTTCTGTCAAAAAAGATACAAGGGTGTGTAAGCGTATTTGGCATTGTTTCAATGATTGTAATGGACAACTTGCTTGCAACCAGAGGCACGCAGCCTTTGCTCGAGACCAGGCCAAGTTTCATCAGGATCCTTATCCATAATAGCCAAGAGGGTCTCTTTGATGTCATCAAACTCCCCTTCATGATCAGCAGTAATGAGCGAGTCCCAGAGGGCAATCAATTCCTCGTCGGAAGCACGAGAGCGCTCTCGAGTCCTCTCTGGACAATCACGGACATAATGATCCGAGGATCCACATGTAATGCAACCGGTTCCTTCCTTTGGCTTTTTGGGCAGAGAACAGTCTTTGGCGTAGTGAGTAGGGTCTCCACAGTTGCGACAAGTGTCTCCTTCCCTTGGTTTGCGAGGCTCTGTGCACCCCTTTGCCTTGGTCAAGGGTTTGGTTAGAGTAACGGACT
>QEAR01000156.1:0-19300 GCA_006535965.1 Spizellomyces sp. 'palustris' | reverse complement strand
GGGCGTGTGGACTTTTTTCTCGGGGTCAACAAAAATAGCGGCGCCTACTACGCCGACATCACGCCGAAATTCACCCCCAAGACTGCCTCCAAACAAGAGACCAATCTGCAGATGGGGTACAGTTGTGATGTTGTTTGTACCGTCAAGGCGTACATCAATCCTGAGAAAAAGTCATACGGACTGGCGTTTGGGGTACGCAACGTCACCGTCGATAAATCCAACGTGAAGGAAATTGAGTTCAATGAACGTGAATACGATGATCTCGAAGTGATCATGTTGTGTAAGTTTTATTTGTTTGCGTGTAGTACAAAAATAACTTATTGACTGACATGTCTACGCAGAAAGATCCAAGATGTCGAGGCTGTGTTGAAAACCAACCTAACCAGTTAGCGCACATTGCGTGGGGTGGATGTTTAGATAATGAAGTGTTTGCATGTACCTCAATGAATAAAACTTAATGAAAGAAAAACGTGGCGTTAAGTGGTTTGAGTTGGCGTGTCTGGTGCAGTCAAGCGTTTCTTGAACAAGGTTGCTGAAACCATGGCTATGGCGTGCACCACCGAATTGGCTTCTGTGCAGTTCGAGAAAGCGAGGACTTCTGAGGCGAGGAAAAGAGCCAGTGTGAGGGAGCCGCCAATAATGGTCACCCATTCACTGGGTGAAAAGAGGCACGCTCCTGACATAAGTAAGGCAAAAAAGACTATATAAAGAGAGGGCCCACACAATTCTTTATACACCTACAAAATGGAATCCATCCACACCACGATCCAATGGTTCAAGGACATGTGCGAGCGCAAATTGAAGGACCCACCGCCCATCACACTAAACTTAAAGTACGGATACGGTGCGGATGAAGACGATAACGATACGGTGATCGACGAGGATACGGACTCTGTGTTGGTAGAACGTTTGACGGAAGGATTATGGATCGTACCTGTAAACGCCCCATCCAGGCTCGACGACTATTGGACCATGTTCAGGTACACATTTCCAGAACAGCAACGTAGTGGTATCGCGTATCTACTCATCGAACGTCGCGACGCAGCGCTGGAAATGGCCACCGAAACGGCCATCAACGCCCAGTGTGTGATGATGCCTGCGTTGAAACGCCGGTTCTTGCACCTGGCTCTGGAAGCGCGTATGGAGTTGAGACGAAGGGAGTTGGTTCTCCTCAACTTCCAGGTGCACACAGGCTTGTTGGGGATCCGCTCAAGGTGTGTTGGGGAACTGTTTTTGGCCTGTTCTGCGCTACACCGGATCCGCGTGTTCGTGTACGATCTGTTAGAGAAGGACTTGGTGAAGCGTGGGTTTGGGAAGAACGTGAAGAAAGCCAAGAAGGACCACCCGACGGCCATGAAGCGGGTCATGTTGCTGAATGCTAAACCGGCCCGTACAATGGGGTTCGACGATCTCGCGATGAACTTGCCCTACCAACTGGACTTGGTCGCCACCTACTTTCAAACATTAATGGATCACATGATTCAGGACGATCGTTACGTAATTAGATTTGAGGAATTAAGTGTATTAACGCGTTTATGTGACATGGCCGTCAAAAGTATGGGGTGTGTATTAAGTCTATGCCTGTCCGAATAAAAGCTACTTTTCCTACACTACTACGATCGCGGTCGCGTTGGACGTCTGACAAGGTTCACCACTTTTTGTTGTTGTTGTTGTTGTTTTTGATGAGGAGGAGGCGACCGTGTCAACTATCAGGATCCCTACCGGTTCTGACGGCGTTGGTGTGGTGGTGGTGGTTGTCGTCATGTTGTGGGTGCACGTGGACACCACTGTGGGGGCCGAGCAAGTGGCCGATTGGGTGGAAGTGATCGTGATCGCCTGCGTGAAGATAAACGTATTGAACTTGGTTGTCGTGGCCGTGGCGGTCGCGGTCGCGGTTTCTGTAGAGGTTCGGTTAGGAGCACAAAACGTGAACGCGACGCATTCACGATTGAGGGGTAACGTCACGGCGGGCAGGAGGGCCGTACTGGTGTTCGTGGTGGCATTTTGGCCCACCGCAGCCCCAGCAGAGAGTACGAGGGCAGAAATGAGGAAGAGAAGGCACTGCATGGTGGTAGTATCGATAGTATAGGGTTCACATAAAAATGCGACGTTTAAAGTTGTAAAAATCCCGATCGCTGATAAGTTTGATATGGTTCCCGTCGACAAGAACGTGTTCTTTTAAACCCGCTCGGTCGAGACGAACGCGCAATTCGTTTCCAACCTTGGCGGCTGTGATGGGGTCGGGGAGAGTCCAGCACCTCACTAGGGCGCGTACGGTACAGCCTGTATCTTCGGCCAACGCTACTGCGAAAGCCGAGTCGATGGTTTTGCGAGCAATGTGAGCAAGGTTGCGACGGAAGAACATGGTTGGTTTTTTTGGGTGGGAGGTGTTGTGAACGAGATGAGCGTTTTATAGACTTTTTCTCTTGGTAGTCACGCGTCGGAGGTGTTCAGCTGTGTAAACAAGGCGCTCAACTGTTTGTTGTGTAGTTCTGTGTACGTCCACGGAATTGTGTATGGAGGAGTAACGCCATGAAGGTCGAGAATAGCCAAGCAAACAAATAACATCTTTGGGAAACGTTTCCGTTTGAGATCCAGATGTTTATGCTGGAAGGCGTGGTGTACCCGCGCAAACATGCGCTGTACAGAGTTCATTGTGTGGTCGGACGGTTGGGGCCACGAAGCGCCACCCATTGAACGTATGATGGCGGGGATGGACAAATACAGGGGCTGTAGTTTGGCTGCTCGTAAGGCGTCCCTGATCCTGATGTAAACATCAGGACGGTTCACAGCCTCGTCACCACCAATGTGGGCTTTAAGTTCAGCTAGGAAGGAGGCGTCGAAGGGGCCGCCCATGAACCCCAGCGTGTGATAGAGTGTCCACCTGAAAATGTACGGACGACTGTAAATATGTTTGTTTGTTTTACGCACCCGACCCCAGTCAGATGGATCGAGACCGATAGGGTGCGCGGTTTCTCTGGATTCGTAGACGAGATACTCATTGTAACCATAGTGTTCTGGTATATCGAGATCGAGCTGATCGGACGAGAAGACGGGTAAAGGTTCCTCGTCATCATCATCATACGTGTATGTTCCGTACTCGTAAGCGATCGGCGTGTCCGGAAGTCTGACCGTAGTCGACTGCGCCACCGTATCATGTTGCCATGGATATAGATATTTGAATGCGGCAGGATCCACGTGGACCCCACATGCTGTGAGCAATTCTAAATAGCGGTCGGCCATGTAGGTTGGGCGTTCTCATGTATATCTCTTATTTATATTTTATTATAGATCCAGTTCATAGAACGCTATTTATATACGTGTAAGGTTACATCTATGGCCCCAACTCCGTGAGCGTGATCAGCGTAACGTCTGTGGTGGTATCCGCTGTGGTGTTGGTCATGGCACATGCTGTATAGTATGTGGTTCCAGCAGTCAATCCGGACACAATGTAGGACGCGTGAATCGTACGATTGATGTCTGTATTCAGATTGTAATCGGACTGGAACACTGCAGGTTGACTGAACCAATCGGCCGTTGTACCCTGGCGTATTTGGAGGCTGCCAACACCGTTTGTCGTTCCATGTAAACAGATCGCCCAGGTGATGAGAACACGTCCAGATCTAGTGATTGTATAGGTCCGGGTCCCACCCCAAAGCTGGCCCACGCTGCGGGTCAACTGTTTAAACACTTGTACTTTTAGGGTACCGCCATTGGCCGTTACCCAATCTTGTGTGGCCATGCGGATACCGTTGTCATAAAAACCATTTTGCGCCGCGACGTAACCACCAAGGTTCACATTTCCACTTAGAAACGCGTCTGTTGTGATACTGACGCTACCGTCAAATGTGGCATTTCCAGTTGTAGCCGCAATCGTAAGACCTTTGGATCCTTGTGATAGTACCCTGGTCATCCCCGTATCATTGCGTAGCGTCAGTGTGTTGACCCCCCCATCGGTTGAACGCGCCGCGCCGTTTTTGTATAAGGCTGCGTTCGATGTCCCGTCCCCCAACGATACTTGTGAGTAACTGTTTGCAACGCTTCGCCCATTCAAGAACACTCCTTGAACGGTGTTCACGACAATGTCACTACTAGCCGTGAGCGTATTCTGTTTCGTAGCCAACCCGTTCGTCAATGCGGTGTTGGTCGCATAATCTCCGACATTTTGTTTCGTCGCTAACCCAGTCGTCAATGTGGGGTTGGTCGCATAATCTCCGACATTTTGTTTCGTCGCTAACCCAGTCGTCAATGCTGTGTTGGTCGCATAGTCACCAATCGGTTGACGCCCAGCCACAGCAGTATCCACATAACTTATTGATGCTACTGGATCTCCACCAACAATAGTTAAGACCCCGTCTATGGCAACGTCACCTCCAATCGTAGCGGCCCCTTGAATCGTAGTGCCACCCGTAACAGTCAAACTAGGTAATGTCGGTGTGGCGCCGCTAAGACTCGTTAAATTGCCATTCAATGGTTGTTTCGTCGCTAACCCATTCGTCAATGCGGTGTTGATCGCATAATCTCCGACATTTTGTTTCGTCGCTAACCCAGTCGTCAATGCTGTGTTGGTCGCATAATCTCCGACATTTTGTTTCGTCGCTAACCCAGTCGTCAATGTGGGGTTGGTCGCATAATCTCCGACATTTTGTTTCGTCGCTAACCCAGTCGTCAATGCTGTGTTGGTCGCATAGTCACCAATCGGTTGACGTCCAGCCACAGCAGTATCCACATAACTTATTGATGCTACTGGATCTCCACCAGCAATACTTAAGACCCCGTCTATGGCAACGTCACCTCCAATCATAGCGGCCCCTTGAATCGTAGTGCCACCCGTAACAGTCAAACTAGGTACTGTCGGTGTGGCGCCGCTAAGACTCGTTAAATTGCCATTCAATGGTTGTTTCGTGGCCAACCCATTCGTCACTGCGGTGTTGGTCGCATAATCTCCGACATTTTGTTTCGTCGCTAACCCAGTCGTCAAAGCTGTGTTGGTCGCATAATCTCCCACATCCTGTTTCGTGGCGAGCTCGGTGTCGACATACGATTCCAATGCATAGCTAGCCAGTGTTGTGGTCAACTCAGTTTCAGTGACCAACCCATCGGGATTCAATGTATCGATGGCCGCGTCCACATAGTCCCTTGTGGCCAGCTGTTTACCCCCTTCAGCGGAGACTGTACCGGTCACCACCAAGTTACCCGTCAGAGTAGGTGTAGAACCACTCAACCCTGTTAAAGTGGTGTTCAGGGGTTGACGTGTTGCCAACCCTGTAGTAACATATTCTTCAGTTGCCACCTTCTTGGTGGTATTCACGTACAGATCGGTTGAGTTGACTGTTGATGTGGAGGTCACTGTCAAACCCTGGTTCGTGCCATTTGTGGTGGCAAGCAGTCTCAACGCCCCATCATCGTTACGCAACGTCAGTGTCTTCACACCTCCATCAGCAGAGCGTGTCGTACCGTTTTTGAATAAGGCTGCTTGCGATGTACCGTCGCCCAACGATACTTGTGAGTAACTGTTCGGAGCGCTGACCGCGATCAAGAACACCCCTTGAACGCTGTTCACGACAAGGTTGCTACTCGTCGTGAGCGTATTCTGTTTCGTGGCCAACCCAGTCGTCAAAGCTGTGTTGGTCGCATAATCTCCTACAGCCTGTTTACTGGCTAGACCGCTGTCCACATAAGACACCAATGATGCAGTCGTCGATTGTAAGTAGGGTGTTACCAGTCCCGGGAATTTTGTTGTAATGTAACGACGCAAGTAATCAAAATTCACGGCTTGCTGCGCTTCCACCTCATCCAGATTCGTTGGTGCACACGGAGGGGTGTCGAACAACAACCGTGTACATCCTCCTGTGTCGTCGCCATAGTCCCCCGCAGTAATGATCACTTGGGCGTTGGGGACCAGCACATAGTTACCGTTGCCGTCTGTTTCCCACACAGGATTCCCCCCGCCGTCCACGATGGGTGTGCCGTTCTCATCCTCTTCTTGTTTACGTCGGTGGGGGTACCCCCATACAGCGATCCAGCCTGCACCTGCCACAGCTGCTCCAAACAAGGCAGGGACCAAACCTGCTACTGGGGCTACAGGCCCTAGAGCTCCACCTGCAATGGGGGCAACCGCTCCAACAGGACCTTGTGCACCTACCGTACCCCCCAATCCATCCGCTTGGGTTGTAACGTCGTTGCTCTCTGTCTGATTGGTATCGTCGTCCTCTAATGTCTGCACCCCCGTAGCAGAAATGATATTCCCGGTGATGGTGATGCCCGGGCCCGGGATGTAGCCTTGAATCACACCACCGGCCACAATGAGCCCATTGGTGCCTGTGTAAGATCCTTGGATACTACTGCCAACGACTGTCACCCCACTGGACCCTGTGTATGCGCCTTGGATACTCCCGCCAGTCACAGTCACCCCATTGGATCCCGTGTACGCTCCTTGGATATTAGCCCCATTCACGGTCACCCCATTGGACCCTGTGTATGCCCCTTGGAACTCATTTCCCACCCGCGTAATACCGTTGTTTGCCGTAAGAATATCGCGCACTGTATCCGTGCCCACCATTTCAAGACCGCCCTGGACCTTGAGATCCAATTGAATGTCATTGGTGGTCCCTGCTCGCACTTTCAGACCATTGGTGGATTGAAAGTTCAACCCTGACGCGATCTTATTGTTGACGACCCGTACGGTACTCCCGTCGACGATGGCAGAGACGTTCACCCCTACATTGTTGTTGGCGTCCACCTGTAACGATGCATCCCGTCGTACACTGAGTTCACGTCGGCCGTTGACCTCGGTGGACACGTCCACCCCACCACCTGCACTTGCTTGTATGAACTGGGAAACAAACCCTTTCGTGACGGCGTAATCGTCTTGATCCAATCCAGAGAAACTGAACCGCGGGGCCAGTTTAACATCGTCCACATTCAGACGGTTGAACGTTTCATTGTAGGTGAAATTAGGACGTGACTGTAACCCGTCCAGCACCCCAAAGTAAGGAATACGGCCGTTCCCATGAGATCGAATGTTCAATGTCCCGCTAGACTGGGTGAAATCATCGGAATTGGCCATGAGACGGATGACCGTGATCTCGGTGTCCCCCAAAAACGTGAACAGATCTCCTAAACTCGAGAAACCTAAATCCAATATATCGCCAGGTAAGAGTTGCGACAGTTCGGTCAACCCAGACGTACTGCGCAATGCGCCTAAAGCTTTCAAGATATTGGTGGTGTTGGCGGCTAATTTGCCGTCATCATCCACCTTGAGCGATTTGTGGAGATTCAATGCCAGTTTATCTTGATCCAATGTGAACGGTGTCCTAGACGCCAACCGGATATGTGTGGTTGAACTGTCGTCTGGCGTAACCTCATAGTATTCCAATGGGGCGTCCGCCTGTGTGGCGGTACGAACGACCGTTAGCTGGTGGGTGGTCGGGTCCACTGCGAGTGTGGCCGGATCTATGTTGAGCGCTATATCAATGTTATCGACTGTACGTTCCACCGCTAGAGGGTTGTTGGCTGTCACAGTTTTCACTAGCCCCGTGAAATCGCTGTACAGTTCACCCGTCTCAGCGTCGACTTTCAATGTGATCGGGTCGATTTTAAGTGCTATATCAATGTTATCATCTTCTCGCTCTACCGCTAGAGGGTTGTTGGCTGTCACATTTTTCACCAACCCATCGAAATCAGCGTACAGTTCATTCGTATCGTCGTCTACTTTCAATGTCAATTCGTCGTATGCCAACCGCACACGCGTGCTTGAACTGTCGCCTGGCGTGCCCTCATAATATTGTAAAGGGACATCCAGCGGGTTAGCTGTTCGGATAACCTTCAATGTGTCGTTATCTACTTCCAATGTAGACGCGTCGATTTTAAGAGATATATCAATGTTGTCGCCTGACCGTGTGGCCTCTAAAGGGGTATTGGCCGCTACATCTTTCACCAACCCTGTGAAATCAGCATACAGTTCGCCCGTTTCGTCGTCGACTTTCAATGTCAATGCGTCGAACGCCAGACCGACCGTTGTCGTTTCATTGGGTGTGTCGTACACCTGGGTTAATGGGGTGGTGGACAGGATCTCCTTCACGATTTTACCCGCGGCAGACCACCATAACGTCCCCGTCCACACTTCCACGCGATTGGTGTCGGTATTGAACACGATCGTTCCTCTTTTCACATGGTTCAATGCATCTCTTCCTGCGGTAGTGAACCGCCGCAAAGTCACACCTGCCGCGATGGGGTTGGGGGTATTGACAACAACATCATCTTCTACGTTCACACTGTCAAATACAGCATCGTCTGACCCCGTGAGGGTCTTGCTGGAGGGGAAAGGTCTTGCTCGCGCCATGATTATTGTATGAAAACATATAATTAAACGCTACTCGCCATGGGTAAATCGTGTTGTACGAGTTGTCTACGCCCAGGAGGAACCTGCCATAAACGTCCGGTCGTCAGGTTTGCTCCCGTCGATCGTACGCCGACATACCCAAAATCAAGTGTCGTCACGGGGGCCATACCGCCTATGGGAGGCGTTGTGGGTAATGAAGGCGTGAAAGCTACTTCTGGGGCCGACATTGCTGAATGGGTCCTTCCTGAACATCGCCCTATTGCCGCCATGGTGTTCGGCCTCTTGTACCAGAAACGCCTCAAGGACGTGGATGGGTACCTCCTCCAACCGATGGAATCTCTACGTGTTGGCGTATGGTACAACCGCGTCAAACACCATACTGTCGTCGGGTTGCGTGGGACCCTGTTGGGCGCTAAAGGCGGTTTACAAGACTTGAAAGACGACGGCGTGGTGAGCGGGATCTTGGGTGGAGCGAGTTGTGATTTAGGCATCGTGAAGGAAGCCACTGCGATCATGGACACGTTGATGGCCTCCCCCTTGAAAACCAGTTGGATCACCGTGGCGGGATTTTCCTTGGGCGGCAGTGCAGCCATGTGTTTAGGAAACATGTACCCCCATGTCGATGTGGTCAGTTTCGCTGGTGGGGCTCCAGCTACCCAGCCGACATTGGTAGGACCCGGCCCCGAGCGAGCGATCCACTACCATGTCGTAGGCGATTTGGTGAGCAGCCACATGAGCCCCGCTGCGGCTACGGTAGTGAGAGTGGATAAAGGGTTCACAGACTTTTCGGTGATCAAACACCATTCCAGCGACCGGTTTCTTCGCGCGGATTGGGCGGGGAGGCGGGTGGACGCTGACTTTGAAGATCAGTTGTTTCTGGCGTGGGCCCGCGGTGACAACCGCAGTACGGCTGGAAAAGTGTCTACATGGGTGAAACAAGGATTGATCTCGTTACTGCCCTCACCGTTACGCGCAGTCGCCGGGATGGTCGATACGCAAGTAGACGGCGCGTTCGCTCGCGTAGCCGAGTCTTCACCCATCCCAGGCAGTACGCGGTTCCTCCATACTCAAGGCGACCCGTTCACCCTAGCAACAGAATATGATGATGATGATGAAGCAGGTGAAATACTTTAACCATAAAAGGCAATGTAAATTATGTGTAACAATATATTACTGAGAAAACTATGGCCGACCATTTTCGTTTCTACCCTAATGCCGAAGACACCATCACCCCGTGGAACGCGAGGTACCAGTACCCGTCGCAATCCAATGCGGCGAGGAAAGTGACCCCGCGTATCCCGCCCGTCAACGGGATGGTGTTTGGCGCCAACTATGGGAAATACATCAAAGTCCAGTTCCCAGCGCAAGGTTACGTCAACCCGACAAACACGACATTGACGTTTGACGTTACTCTCACGGGCTTCTCCAACCCATCGGCGGACGAACAAGTCAGGTTCCAAAACAACATTCAATCGATTTTCAAACGTGTCAAGTGGATGTATGGGTCTACCCCCGGTGAAGATATTGACGATTACAATGTGATGGTCCGCAATTTGACCGAATGGACGGCGAGCAACGCCTACGGGACGATGGACTCCACGTCTATTAATGAAGGGATTGGCGGGGTGGTTGTTGGGCGGACCCTCACTGCCGGTACGCCCCCTGTACAATCTGGTGCTGCTCTCGTCAATGCGCGTCAAGCGTACATCCAAGGCATCGATAACACGGACGACGCATTAGGTTTTGGGGGTGTCCCCAATCGTTACAACCACAGTTTATTGACAGCTACCTACGGAACTAACGCATGTACCCGGCGGTACCAGGTCTCCCTCATGTTGGGACTCTTGACACAGGAAAAGTTGATCCCAACTAAATTCATGGCCTCTCAACTGTCCATCGAAATCGAACTCGCTTCCCCCGAAGAATGTATCTTTCTCCCCTACGCTGGAACCACTACCGGACTCGCTCCCCCGACCTATCTCGTCCACAACGTCCAGCTCATCCCTGAAATCATCAATTTCGACCCCTCCTACGATGAAATGTTCATCCGCGGATTGTCCCAAGGAGGAGTGTGAGTACCTTTCCATTTCGCATAGTTCACGTTCCACGTCCACGGCCCATGCCAGGTTCTCGGCGCGATCGTCTATCATGTCACCGTTGAGATGCACCACTTTTGATAACCGATGGACCGGCAACAACGAATCCATGTGAAATGCCGTAGCGACCAGCTCGTCGACATAGTAGGTGTCGCCTTCCACACATACTGTATGACGACCGTCGTTGCCATATCGTTTCTTACACCATTTTCCCTTATAGTACACGACTCCGCGGTTGGTGACGGTGAGTCCGTGCACGTGCGGGTGCGCGCGTACATCATTCTTTTTAGCAAAGTACCGCCCCTTACATAGATGCAGACGCCGAAATACTGTGTCCCCCAACACCACTCGGTTACGCTCGCTACACCAATCCAGCACGGTTGCTATGGAGACATGATAGGCGGCCGCCGCCGCGGCAATGGACGTGTACCGCTTGACCTTGACTAACTTGTAAACATCTACTCCATGTGTTTCCTCGATCATTTTCGATATTGATAGACCGATCAAGTTTGGAACGTGAGTTAACGGGGACTTTGTCGTTTTAAAGCGTCGCTTACCCATTTTATATATCTTTTTCCAGATGGCACACGTTCAGGACATCTACATCGGGTTCAAGTGTTATTAATTTCCCTATCCACGAAAGGGGCCGCTCTATCAAATCCTTGTTTGCGGTGCAAAGGCGACAAGTCCCACTTTACAATCGTGATATGGGGGCCACGCCCAATGCTTCCAACGGTATTATGCAATCGTATCAGTACCGGATCGGTGGTGAATACTATCCCGCAGCTCCAGTTGAGTTGTCCATGACACCGTCCAGCGGTGTTTCCAACGGGGGTACCGAGGCGTGGCTCGAATTACAAAAAGCGCTCAACACCGTTGGGGATTACCGTCTTTCCTCGGCCATCAACACGCTCCGTTGGCACGCACCGTACAGTGCGGCTTTGTGTGAAACTGATTTCTCCGCAACCATCATACGCGGCGACCAGACAGAACCGTATGCCCAGACAGCGGTCGCCCCCACTTCAACTCAACAGGCGGGCAATATGGGTTCACACCATTTCGCTGCGGCGATTTCCTTGGAAGCGACCAACGGGACCGAGATCTCGGGTCTTAATGCGCAAGAACAGTCTGATATTACGTTTATGGCGCGGTACTCTACGTCTCAAAGTGCTGATTACCAGATCTTTGTTTTTGCTTACATTGACAAGATGATTATTTTGCGCGAGAACAATGTGATGGAAATGGTGGAGTAGTGAGAGTTATTTTTGTGTGTAAACCATGAGTAGTCGTAGTCGTAGTACAATACATTATAATCATTATGCCCCAAGCTGTCGGTAAAGCAGCGTTCGGTATCGCTGATTTTTTACGTTACAACGAAGTATATTTCGACTCTTCAGAACGAACGTATGGCACGACCAATTCTCCCAATTATTCGGTGAAACCACTGACCAATGTCGTGGGGTTTAAACTCCTTGACGCCCAAATTCCGTTCTCGTACTACGTGTTTCCCGAGGGCCGCAACACGTTCCAGTTGTACGAACCGGCTACCGACGCCACAACCACCGTTACCATTCCGCCGGGAAATTACACGCCTTCCTCGTTCGTAGCCGTACTACAGACCGCCTTGGAAACGGCTGGTGACGCCGAGTACACCGTCGTCTTCTCCACCGCCACGGGCAAATTCACGATTACGTCCAGCGTGGCTGAACCATTTGCGGTCACATTCGACTTTGACGGTCCAGGGACGTGGATAGGGTTCACCCATGCAGCCACGTTTACGGCCTCGGCGGGCGGTGTCTTGGTCGCCCCGTTCGTGGCCCGGCTGAGCGGACCGGATTACATTTATGTCTGCTCCCAATCCCTTGGTTTCCTCAATTACAATACGTTGCGGCTCGGTGACGCCGCCACGTCCGGCGCCGTGGTCGCTAAAATCCCTGTGACGGTGAATCCTGGTGGCGTCATCACATGGACGGACCCAGACCCAACAAAACTGTTTGAATGTGATGTGGGCGTGTTGGAACGAGTGGATTTGTATGTGGCCGCTGGGGGTGATGTGACCACTCCTCTGGATTTCAACGGCGCGCCGTTTTCCTTGAAATTTATGTTTGTCACGTCTGACGGTATTTATGTTAAACGTGGCGCTGGGGATACGTTGGGAAATCCGGCCAAGCGGATGATGTTTTCGAATTGAATTTTTGTATGTAAACATAAAGTATATCAATACATCCACGTCTATGGAACGTCTTTCTCGTACGACCCAACCACCCAAAAACCCGGTCGTGACCGTTGGGCCGCAAGGCCCGCTTGGCGCCACCCTCACTGGCCGTCAAGTCGTGGATACGCGCCGCGGGTACCGACAAGTTGATGTCAAACCTAAACTCCATGCCCAACGTGTTGATACCGTGGCTCCCGAAGTGAAAGGCAAATTTTGGTCCCGCCCCACATTCAAGACCCAGTACGGATGGAAATTCCATGATTACAGAGCTCCCGATCTGTACCATGAACCTATCCTGAGCCCCCTCAAACAGTTCGATTGGACCAACAAAGTCGCCACAACTATCCAGGCGGCCGACCGTACGGGCTCAAAGAACCCATGGGTTCCAAAAGCCAACCCAGGCGGTTTGCTGGTCCGTCCTAAAAATTACTTGCCGCGTGGACCGACATTAAGGACATTGGAAACCGTTGATGAATATGGAAAACCGTTCATCCCTGACGTCATGGATTGGGAACATACTCCTAAAATTGAAACAAACCTTGCACGATCGGTTGTGGACCGATACGATGCTCACTATGACGATCCAATGGAGACGAGCGACCTTTTCTCGGGTCCACCGAAAACCGATATGAAAGCTCGTGCCGCAACGGAACGTGCTCAATTGCATGCATTGTTGAAAGCATTGGACAATGCTCGGTCACACAACATTGAACTGTCCCCGCAGATGGTAGAAACTTTATCTCAATTGCAATCTGTGGCGAAGGACGCTGCCGACGCCATGGAAGGGATCGAACACGTGGGGTACATCCAGCGCGCCACTCAACCTTCCCAAACCACGGCCGCAGAATCTGAATACACGGCCCAAGCCATACACCAATTCCTTGCGATCCTCGATGGGATCAAGTCCGCTTCATTGACATCCTTACCAGAGACTGCGTCCCAAATGTGGTACGAACGTGTCTTGGCGCAGGTGGAGTCCTTGTCCCAAGCGTTCGGATTCTTGTCCGACCGTTTGAATGATGATTCCGTGCCTAAAAACCAATTGGAACGACAACACGGGATCCTTGTCGATGTCGAGAAGAGGGTTGGTTTACTCACTGTCTATGCCCTCCACGGTCAACGTACACAGATGCGCCCCCAAGAAATGAACGCCAACGTGACTTACATCCACAACAAACTCGGTGAATGTTTAGTGTGGGTGAACCAGCTGCTCCACTCTAAGGGGTACTCTGCCACAGCCGCCAACGGTTACCAAGATATTCCTGCAACCGCTTCTGAGTTTGAAGATGTTAGTTCGGCGTTCGAAGATTTGTTGAGTGTGGCGGACGCCCCCACACAGCGGGCCATGGCACCGGTTCTGAATGAATTGCGCCCCGCGCGTGAATCATTGAGCAATATTGCCATGGACATGGACATCACACCTACGGCCATTGCCCCTGCTATTGGTAATGATATAGAGGTGGAACGCTCTGCCGCACTCGGCGTTAGTGGCGGTGACGGTGTCGCCAGTGGTGAGGCCTCTGCCACAACGGTCACTCACACGACCGTCCCCCAAACGACTGTCACTGGGACTCCCAGTGCCCTGGACACTACTCCTAAACCTCGTGTGCATCCTAAGAACAGCGGTCTCGACCTGTCAAAGTTCACTCCTCGGCGTACTGTCCTCCAACCTCCCGCGGCACCGTCCAAATCCGTTGTAAAAGATTCTGATGATGCCCTGTAATTATTTTTAAATGTAACCTACTCTTATAAATACCATTGGCCATTCTTTCCCTATTCTCCTTCGTCATGGTTAAACCCAATGCCAAGGGTAAAAGCCCCTCCAAAACGCCACGTTCCAAACGCCAAAAGGCCCAAACTGCCATTGGGCTTGACACCTCAGCAAAGGTTGGCTCTGGACAAAAGGGCCGGCGTCTCGTTCGTAACAGGAAAGGTCAAACCGCCAAAGTTCGACCCGGCGGATCTGTTCCATCATCCTCCCCAAAGAAAAGATATCATCCCTCCAACGATACGATTAACAAAGCCGCCGCCTCAGCCAAGCTTGTCAAAGGAGCCGTCGGATTCATCCAAGGACTTAAAACCAACACAGCAGTCACCAGTATGGGTGGTACAGGAAAACCCACCTCCGACGTACGAAAGTGACACTAGTCGTAGTAGTAGTTGTGATGAGGATGGGTGGTGGGCCGTGACCGTCGACTCCACATCGACCGATTCTGATAGTGATAATGATTCTGTTTCTGATTCTGATGAGCAAATATAAATAGATCGTCTTCTGTAGAGTTTCTCCCCTTTACTCCCAATACACAATGTTGACACCCCGCATCACGGTGTTCCATTACCCTGAAGGCCATACTTTCTATGAGCTAGACACAGGAGAGATCCTCAATACGATGCATAAACACAACTTTTGTCCGATGGTCGATGCCCTCCACGGTCATGACGAGACGTGGCTTTTCGAGACATTTCACAATGTTCAACATCATCGGTTCGTTTTCATGACCCCGCATGGGTTCGCATTTGCTCCTGTCGATCGTATCAAAGACCACACGTTTGACGAACCTAGATGTGTCATTTATTACCCTGACGACCCTGATCTCGTCGTTCCTTGGAAATCCATCATTAGATATCTCGAAGGGATCTTTGGGTTACGCGCGCCTGTTTTCGTAGACGATACATTGAGATACTTTCTAGATGTTGAAAAAGCATAAATAGACGTCGTCTGCACGGGTTTCCCCGCTACTGTTTTTGCCACAATATATGGTTGTGCTCAGCCCGGTTCAGTTTTGGTGTGCTGTCATATTTGTTGTCTTTGTTCCATTGCTTTCACTCGTTGGGCTGTTGGTTTATCAACATACTCAGAGCGCTAAACTCGCCGTTGCCGAAACCATACGCCAGCAACACCCCCGTGTGTGTACGTATCCATTATGACGATCTATAAAGCCTCGCTCGCCGATATCACCAATGTGTTGAAAGGTGGTTCGCCACCTGCCAAGAAGCAAGGAGGACGTAAACGTAAAGAGAATCCTGCTGAGGCACCGCCTGAAACTGCTACTGCTGCTCAGCCCGAAGCGACTACTGAGCCAGAAACCCCCCAACAACGCCGTAACCGGTTAGCCCGTGAACGCCGTCAAGCCAAGAAATCGGTTTCTGCCGAACCCGTTCCCGAACCTGTTACTGAACCCGTTCCTGAGCCGCCTGTGCCTGAACCTCCTGTCGTTGAATCGACAGTTGAACAGCCCGTAGTCGATGTTGAACAACCTAAAAAGAAGAAACAACGTACGGAACGGTCGAACGGTGCCCCGCCTAAATGGTTTGTCGATTCTTACAACAATATCATCAAACATGTGTTGGACTACAAAGTGGCTACGGAGACCAACGCTCAACTGGTGCCTACCGTCGCAGCGGCTGCTCAACAGAAATGGGATGAACAGAAGAATGAAGTCGCACCTTTGGACGATAAATTGTTCTCTGAAATGTTTGGTAGAGCGTTTGGACGTAGTAACCGTAAACCAGCTAGGAAACTGCTTTGATTTTTTAAATGCAAATAAAGATTGTATTGTACACCATGAACGTGACGCCTAAACTTGTACGTAAACATCAAACTGTGCGTGTGGCACAAGGGTTGCCAGGCCACCAGCGCGACCGTGATGGCAACTTGATGTCCTTGGACGTGGCTTCTGTGCCGGAAGATGAGACAGATCATCATCCCGACCCCCCACACCCCGCGCTGCTTCCACACGAAACATCGCTACTGCTCGTCGCGTCAAAAGGGTCTGGCAAGACGACATTGATCTGCAATTTGCTCGATTTCTACAGAGATTTTTTTCATACGATACTCGTGTTCAGCCCAACGATCAACAACGATTCCAAATGGGTGAGTACCTCTTCTTGTCTTTTCCGTTTACGGTTGGTAAACATGGCGATGGCGCGACGTTGGTTTTCCTCCCGCGTCACCCATTCGAGGTTGTCGGCCCGATTGTTTTTGATGTTGCCATCTATATGGTCAATCTCTGGCGAACACTGTTTAAGGAGCGAATGTTTTTCGTCGGGATAAAACGTTTCGCCAACTAGCCTGTGGACGTAGTAATTTTTGGTCTGAATACTGACTTGCATGTACCCACCGCTGTCGCCTGTTCCAAACGTGCGCCCCCCGTTCGCATGTTCGACCCGACCGTGAGACGAGGTTTTGACGGGTAGGGTTGGATGGTCAAACCAGATCTCTCCTTCGCCAGGTGGTAGGATGAGGTCTTGGTTGGCGTATTTCCATTCGTACCCCCGATAGAGGAATTGGGTGTTGCCGTGTTTTTTGAAGTGATATAACATCGTTTGTCTG
Organism: Spizellomyces sp. 'palustris'; assembly: GCA_006535965.1. Taxonomy (NCBI): domain Eukaryota; kingdom Fungi; phylum Chytridiomycota; class Chytridiomycetes; order Spizellomycetales; family Spizellomycetaceae; genus Spizellomyces; species Spizellomyces sp. 'palustris'. Next base: position 2,312 of record QEAR01000156.1, on the reverse strand, counting down.
GTGACCCCAATTGCTTTTGCAGCGGCCCTGATCGATCTGAATTCTGTTTCTGAATCATCCAACTCGATTCTAACCACTCGCCTCTTTGCTTTTGTCCATTTCCCCATTTTTCTCACAGGATTGGGTCAAGGGCCAGAAACTGTTGGCGCGCAATACGAAACTCGAAAAGTTTGTCAAATCCCTCGAAACGAAACGGGCCCGCGACAGTTCAGGTGTTGTCGTAGGACGTGAACCGATGGAGTTGGCTCGAGAACGGGAGAAGGAAGACGATATCGTCGACGAGGATGATTTCACAGGATATATCCCCGACGAATGTTTTCTCGACGATTACAATGAACAGATGCTGGTCGACGTGATGAATGAACAAGACAAGTTAATAAAGTGGCTCAAAGCCCACGGAGGTCACAAGACGGTTGCGAATCGCCTTTTACTGATTTTTGACGATATGGTCGGGTCGTCCCTCTTTTCGAACGCAAGAAACAATGCCTTCAAACGTCTCAACTCCAATCTGCGCCACTACTCCGCTTCCGCCATTATTGTGTCCCAGTCGTACAAGGAACTTCCCCGCATCTGCCGTGTCAATGCCTCGGGTGTCATCTTGTTTGAAACGCCTAATGAAAAAGAGCTGGAAGTGTTATACGAAGAAAATCCTTGCTCGCTCAAGAAAAATGATTGGCTTTCCTGTTATTACGAATGCACAGCTGACCCCTTCTCGTTCATGATGATTAACTATAAGCGACCGAAACAACTCAGGATCTCAAAACGATTCGATGAGTTTTTGCTGTGCGATACGTTGAAAGGTATACCGGATCGACGGCCACCAATGAGATCTGCCGCAGATGACCATCCACCAACCATATAAAAGTCGTGGCTTGGCTCTGTTTTCCCTGCCACCAACAAAATGCCTTCTCCAGACTATTATGCGTTCCGGTACGAGATCATTACTTTACATGCTGGCGCTGATGTCCGAGCAGTCGTCGAAGTCCGAAAACCTGGCTGCCGGCTCCCGTTTACTGATGTAATCACGAATTACCATACTCGTGGCTTGAAACCTGTGTTTACGGATCTATTTATTTCCGCGGATTGGGGAACGTGTTTGGCTGATTACAAGTTTTTGCGCCAATTGTGGGACGATCTGGAAATGGACGGAAAGTTTGATGTTGACATGTTACTCAACGACGCCACGCGGCGGTGCCTACCCCAAACCGAGGCGCTGATTCCAGACGCCGAGCCTCGCGTATATAGACGTTCTTTGGAAGATGTGCGCGATCGGATTATGGCGCTTGTCCCTGTACTCCCAACTTCCGAATAAATTAAGCGCCACATGTAAACAATGTCTTGTTCTATTTAAACACCTCCACCTTTTTATTTCTATGCTGAAGGCCATTTGTAGTAATGTCCACACAACCTGCAGCTTACATCTTTACGGGATTCGGTACGGCTCCCACATCAGCATTCAGTCTCCCAGCTGCTGCTGCTGCTGCTGCTGCTGCACCGGCCCAAACTCCTCCACCGGTCCAGACTCCTCCACCGGTCCAAACTCCTCTACCGGCCCAAACTCCTCCACCGGTCCAAACTCCTCTACCGGCCCAAACTACTCCACCGGCCCAAACTACTCCACCGGCGGCCGATCACCAGGAGGGCGGGCTTGACACCATTGATATCCTGCGCGCCAAGTTGACCGCCGACCAATTCGAGGGATTCTGTCTTGGAAACGTTTACAAGTACTTGTCACGGGCCGGAAAGAAACCGGATAACTCCAAAGCGGCCGATTTCAAGAAAGCGTATTATTATTTAGGTTTGCTGGCGGTGGACCCCAAAGCATGATTTAGTCTTTTCCGAATACAGAAAGCGATTCTTTTTACTTGTGTAATTTATGAATACTTTAAATACTCTCGCCCTCTCTCCACATTTCCTTTTGCCGATCTAATACAAACGGTAAATCCGGTTTAGACAACCATGACTGAACCGCTGCTCTTTCTCCTTGTCGAATACGACATCCCTTCTAACGAAATGAAGGTCTACACCTTGCCTGCAAACTGCGACCGACTCATCGAACGTCTTGAACATGCTTTTGAACTTTGTAACAACAAAAGTAACGAAGATGGATACAACAATCTGGACCTTGGCAAGGGATTGGATTTCCTCTACCGTTATCGCACGAAATACAACGTTCAACCTTCGACCACGCTTCCGTGTGACATGACCCCGTATCATAGATTTTGTTATGTTAGATATGTCTAACTATCGTTACACGTGGCATGTTCAACTCCGCTCTTGTGTAACCCGCTTATGTCATCAATACACACGTG
>QEAR01000155.1:0-19766 GCA_006535965.1 Spizellomyces sp. 'palustris' | reverse complement strand
CTATCCTAGTAGTAGCTTAGTCAGCGTTTCCGAGCCAGTTGTCGCTGGTTCATTCCCTGGTGTAGCTAGTGCCATTTTCTGTCACCTCTACACTAAAATATAACCCCACTGTCCTTGTCAAGTTCTTACGTCCTTTGATCGCATGCTCGTTACCCGTCCCCCGGCGTATCTTTGCGTCGCGCAAATGGCACAGTCATAGAATGCAATATAACTATAAAAGGTATATAGTGATCTGCGCCATTTTTGGAACACTTATCGAAAGTCGCTTTCGTTTGACGGAATTTTTCCTTCTTTGTGGGTCAGTGAGCAAAACCGTGGACGAGTTGCTTGGCCCCCTCCTCGTTTTTTTTTTGTATATCTCGATTCCATCGTCGAGTTTCCTGGGGGAGCAAATAGAAGAAGGAGCAGCGAGGTCATTTGTCTTGTGGGATAGTTTATTCCATTTGTTGCAAAGGATCTGCACACTTGTCCTTGCAATGTTTGAAGACTCGCAAATCCTCGTCCTGGCCGTTCTGGCCGTCCCAACCGCCTTTCTCCTCTTTGCGACACTCGTTTCCCTCATAAAGTCGCACCGATACGTAGGGTACTCCCCCATCCCCGACAATGATGAGGAAGACTCCCATCGAGTCTACAAGAGCGGACGAGTGCGTTGGGTGGATGTTTTGAGTGCCGTTTTGTGTGCTGTAACGGTGGGAGGACTGGGTAGCTTGCTCGGGTATTCCGTGTGGAGCGGTAAGGGTGATTTGGGAGTGTACATTGGTGGAGGGGTTTTACTGGTTGGCTGGGTATGTACGGTTTTGTTTCTGTATATTGCCAATAATGTGTTCCTATGGCTAATGTCGCTTTTAGGTCCTTGCAACAAGTCATGCCATTCATGTAGCCCGCCATTCCACCTGCCCACCTGTGACATACCACTTTGCATTTTGGTTTTACTCTCTTACCCTCCTTTCCAATGTTGGAATCTTGTTCTACAAGATGCCCCGTATTGCCTTGCCAGCTAAAGCCTATCTAGCCAACGTGGGTCTTCTCCTCGTACTCGACGTTTATCAGCGATATCGTCAGGACTCTTATGGCTGTGACGTGGTGGAAGGCAGTGATCGCAAGGTACTGACCATTACAATTTCGTATTGTACAGTATATTTTGCTCATGTTGGTTGGGTGCTAGCCATGGAGGGAAGCGAACGCTACTGTCATGTCCCGCTTGTTTTTCTTCTGGTTGAATCCAATGATTTACCTCGGCAAGTCCAAGCCCTTGGAGGAGAACGACTTGTGGGATTTGATGGAGACGGATCGGACGTCGTCCATGGTTTCCAACTACTACAAGATCAAGTATGTTGTTTTCTGTTATTATTCTGGCTAAGGAATGCATGTGTAGTGACCGATATGTCGTCAGGAACGCTCACCGTAGCCGTACACTGTTCTGGCGGCTTGTGACTCTCATCAAAGGCCTTCTTGGTTACCAGCTCTTCTGCGCCTTTTTTGCCTCGACTCTTGCGCTGTCCGGTCCGCTCTTTCTGAACCAGATTGTGGGATGGGTAGCAGATCCTGAACGAGATATTCGCGTGGGGTGGGCGTTGTTGATGGGTATGTTCTTGTCGGCTATGGTCAAGGCTCTCATGAATGGTCAGGTAGGTTATGCATTGATCGGCTAATTTGATGTGCGTGGGTCACGGTGGCTTATGTATGTTACAATACAGATGTACTTGACGGGGCGTCGAGCTTCGCTTCGTATCCGCAGCGTTGTTGTTGAGGAGATTTATCAAAAGGCCCTCCGCCGCTCTGCCGGCGTAAAGCCGCGCTCTGCCACTACCACCTCTGACGAGCCGGACAAAGATGACGCCTCCCTAGGCAAAGTCGTAACCCTCATGTCTGTGGACGCCGAACGTCTGCGTGAGTTCGTGGCGTACGCCCACCGCCTGACCCTCGAAACCCCTGTGATGGCGGTCTTGGTAATGTCAGCCTTGTTCTACACGATTGGGTGGTCCGCGTTGGTCGGGTTGCTTGTTATGGCGCTTGGAGGACCTCTTGGTGGTATCGTCGGCAAGCAGATTGGAATAATTCAGGAACAGCTGATGAGTGCAACTGATAAGCGAGTGAATGTTGCCAATGAGGTGTTGCAGGGTATTCGGATCATTAAGTATGTTTTAGATACGTGTATGTCTCCGTATTATCGGTTGTTGACTATTCATCATCATGTAGGTACTTCTCCTGGGAACCGCAGTTCATCAAACGAGTTATGGAAGCTCGGAAGGTGGAGATTGAGAAATTACGCAAGATGATGTACGCCTATCTTGGATTCCACATCATTGCGGGGTTCAGTTCTCTGGTATGTACAGCGCGGCTCCGATTGGCCGACGTCAGGCATGTCCCTTACCTTTGTGTGCGCGTTCATATAGTCCGTTGCTTTCGTCACCTTTACCACCTATACCGTCGTCGCCGGCGAGTCTCTCAACCCCCAAACGGCCTTCACCGCAATCGCACTTCTCAATGACCTATCCATGATCATGACTTTCCTCCCGTACCAAATCATGGAGATTACCCAACTAAAGGTGTCCTACGACCGTATCGCAAATTTCTTAGCGGAACCCGAGCTGGAAAAGTACGGTGCGGGTGGGTCAGAGAGTGGGGACGATTCAGATATTGAAACGGTTGCCGATGTCCCAGTTGTTGGGTTCGTTGCAGGGTCGTTCAAGTATCTTACTGGTGATGATGAAAAGAAAAAGGATGACGCCAATGATGATGGTGACAGTGCCGTGAAGGTGGATGTTGTTGAAGGCAAGGAAGAAGAGAAGGCGGAACAGGACAAGCCGACCGATCGCCCCCCAGAGTTTATGTTGAGAGATTTGAATGTAGAGTTCCCAATTGGGGGCTTGAGTGTCGTGTGTGGGCCTACTGGGTCTGGAAAATCAAGTATGATCCTTGCCTTACTCGGGGAACTCAAGCGTGTCGCTGGTCATCAGTACCTCCCCGACCCGCGCAATGTGACGATTGACCCCGCTACTGGCCTGTCAAGCGGTGTCGCCTATGTAGCCCAAACTCCCTGGCTGATCAACGCTACGATCCGAGACAATATCCTTTTTGGATGTCCGTATGACGCTGACCGGTACCAAAAGGTTATTGAAGCGTGTGCACTGCTACGGGATCTTGAGACTTTACCTGGCGGTGATTTGACCGAGATTGGGGAAAAAGGTGTCAACGTGTCTGGTGGCCAAAAGGCACGTATCTCTCTGGCCCGTGCTGCCTATTCGCGAGCTTCCTACATTCTCCTTGACGATGTCATTGCTGCCGTGGATGCTCCCACAGCTCGACACCTTGTCCGAGAGTGTATTCTCGGCTGGATGCGTGACCGGACCAGGATATTGGTTAGTCATGCCGTTGGACTTGTGGTCCCTCATGCAGAGTTTGTCGTTTGTTTGAAAGGGGGTGCTGTTGCTGCCCAAGGAACACCGAGTGAGGTTGTCCAGAATGAGGCTTCTGATGCGCTATTTGGGATGAATCTGGAAGCGAATGTGGAGGAGAAGAAGGATATTGAAGAAACTGGAAGTGAAGAGGCACCCAAATCCGTTGCTGCAGCAAAATTGGGAGAAGGCACCAAACTGGTGGACCAAGAGGAGCGTGCCACAGGAAGTGTTAAGGCCTCTGTCTACTGGGCCTACATCCGTGCCGCAGGTGGTGTACCTTTCATCATCATTTTTATCCTTTCCTTCCTGTTTGTCAATTCCGCCCAGTTGGCTGTGGATTGGTGGTTGAAAAGGTGGACGGATGCACAATCTCAGCCGGTAGAGATGAGTGCTTATGTGACGCATACGCCCGGATTCGTTGCCCTGGGTTGTTGGGGAGAGAGCTTGGGATCCCTCTTCAGTTTGTTTACTATGGCGTTTTCCCGACCTTCTCCTTTGGTTGTTTACGATGTCCCCGAAACGCCCGGCAATCCTAACATTCCCACACCTATCCCCCCATCCCCTGATCACGGAACCTATTACTACGTCACCGTTTACGGCCTCTTGGGTATCCTTGTAGTCTTCTCCCAGGTTGCGCAAAACCTGTACATCATGCTCAAAGCCCTCGGGGCCACAGCTCAATTACATGCGTTGCTCCTCAAGAAGATTCTAGGGGCTCCACTCCGCTTTTTTGAAACCACACCCGTTGGTCGGATTTTGAACCGCTTTTCCAAGGATGTAAAGAGTGTTGATTCAGATATTGTGTGGAGTATCGAGAGTTTTGTCCAACAAGTTTTTAGAGGTGTTTATATTTTGGGGTTGATTACCTTTGTTAACCCGTCTTTCATTGGAGCTGTTATTCCCCTTGGTGAGTTTCTCTTCGCAGAGTGTGCATTGAAGTCGCCTTCACTAACCACTCCGCCGACAGTCTGGCTCTATCTCTATATTGCAAAGATGTACCTCAACACGTCTCGTGAACTAAAGCGGTTGGAATCCGTCAGCCGATCCCCGCTTTATTCCCAGTTCTCCGAGACCTTGGCCGGTGCCACGACCATCCGCGCTTTCGGTGCCGAGGAGCGGTTACTCGGACAGCAGCGTGACAAAGTGGATGCCAACCACCGGGCCTACTTCCTCCTCTGGGTCGCGAACCGATGGCTATGCCTCCGTACCGATGTCATTGGTGCCGTTGTGTGTCTGGCGACCGGTATTGCGATCGTCACTGGAGACGTGAGCCCCGGATGGGCGGGTCTTGCTTTGAGTTACGCTCTGTCATTTGCTGACAGCCTGCTGTGGACGATTCGGATGCATGCTGAGATGGAGATGAGTATGAACTCTGTTGAGCGGGTTTTGGAGTATGCAGCTGTTGAGCAGGAGCCGCCAGCCATTGTGGATGACAATAGACCCCCGTCGAACGTGAGTTGCACGAGTCTTGTTTGTGCCGGACCAAGTTAGCAATGTCCAACTCACCATTTCTCTTGTTAGTGGCCGTCAACGGGTCATGTTCAAGTCCGTGATTTAACCATTAAATATGCCGCTGACCAACCTGCCGTCCTTCACTCTCTCAACTTCTCGGTTGAAAGCGGTCACAAAGTGGGTGTTGTCGGTCGCACAGGTGCTGGCAAATCCACTCTCTCTCTGGCATTCTTCCGTATCCTTCCATACGCCGCTGGGACTATCCTCGTCGACGGGATCGATATTGAGAAACTTGGGGTGAGGGATGTGAGGTCCCGCTTTACTATCATTCCACAGGACCCCGTCTTGTTTTCTGGGACGTTACGGTCCAACTTGGATCCATTCGGGGAGTGTTCGGACGAGAAGTTGTGGGAGGCTTTGGAGCGGGTACATGTTTTGGAGACACTGACTCACTCATCGGAGTCGGAAACCGAGTCGCCATCCCCGTCCCCTGACACCTCATCTTCGTCACCCGTCACCGCCATCCTTGATCTCCCCGTTACAGAAAATGGATCGAATTTCTCGCAAGGACAGCGGCAGCTCCTTTGTCTGGCTCGTGCCCTCCTCCGTCAAACTAAAATTATCTTTCTGGACGAAGCGACTGCATCCGTTGACAATGAAACAGACGCCAAGATTCAGCGGACTATGCGAGAATGCTTTGGGACGGCCACCGTCCTTTGTATTGCCCATCGACTCCGCACGGTCATGGACTATGATCGGATTTTGGTCTTGGACAAGGGGCAAGTTGTGGAATTTGGGAGTCCATTGGAGTTGGCGCTGAAAGAAGGTGACGGAGCCTTCTTTAGAGGAATGGTAGAGGAGAGTGGCGAGGCTTCAGAGTTGGTGGAGATTGCGAGGCGTGTGGAGCAGGGCAAGAATTAATTCCAAGTTTTAAGTTTTCAACTTTCCCTCCCATTTTTTCTACGATATTTTTGTGACTTCAGCTACACAGGTTTATCAACTGGTAGATGGGGAGCGCAAATTCTATACATGGTTTCGTAGAGATTGTGAAATAAGAATATCAGAAAAAAAAATATAAGGTCATCTGGTTTTCAACAGCCTTTCTGTTCTCTTTAGGCCAATTCATGTGGATCGTTCACTCTGCGTTTTCGTACGCGATTCCGTACGACTTGTATAGTATACAATGAATGCTACCTACAACCCGTCTATACTCCACACGTTGCACTGGCTTAATCCCTCTTAACACTAAATTCTACTTGACCAAAACCATCACACTCCCTGCATTTACCAGATCACCTTCCTTACACATTACCTCCACAATGCCTTCCGCTCCCGAGTGTATCTTCGTCTCCATCTTCATGCTCTCGACGGTCAGGAGCGGGTCCCCTACCTTAACGACCGTGCCAGAGGAGGCAAGAACTTTAAGCACGCGGCATGGCATGCGGGCAATATGAGTGCGTTCTAACAACACATGAGTTTACGGTGTCTTTGGCGTGAGTGTAAAGCCCGACATTATGTACCTTCATCTTGTCTAGACGAGGAACCAGATATCAACCGATCACGTCTGGTGAGCACCAAAACATCCGCCCATGATGTGCTATGGATTTGAATCTGTTTTTCGTCTCCGTCGAGTTTAGTTGCGATTTTATAGGGGCGGTGGAGTCCGTCTATGGAAGTTGTCGCTGTTAGAGGAAAGCGCGATCACTCTGAAAGGATGCTTACAAACCAATTGTGCATGTCAGCGTTCCTCCACGGCCTGTACCAAATCAGGACGACAAAAACTTCAGAAAATCATGATGGGGACCGCCGAGATTAGGCAGCTTACCATCATCATCAAAGGCAGCATCCCCGAGGACAACCACAAGAGGCTTCCCCCCAATCTCATCCCCAAGCTGCGGCAACTTGGTCCCTTTCTCAATGTTACGTAGCCAAACATGGAACGTCCTGCGTTCCACGACCTCATATTGCACTTCCACATCCTCCCCATTATCAAAACCCACTACATCTCTCTGGCGTCGATACACGACATTCCGAAACCCACTCTTGACAAACTTCATACCGATACGCGCATGTTCCCGTATCATCCAACAAAAGAGCGTACATACAATACTACCCTCGTTACGTTCATTTACAAAGGAAAGTTTGAGCTCAAGAGGGATAAGCACTCGTTCCAGCCATCGAGTGGTGTAAGCGCCTTGTACGAAATCGGGATGGGATAAAATTCGGATAAGGAACCCACGGTTGGTTTTGGGACCAAGGAGGGTTGTGGTGTGGAGAGCGTGACGGGCGAGCGAGAGGGCCTGGGATCGGGTTGGGGCATGAGCGGTGATTTTGGCCAGGAGGGGGTCGTAATAGATGGAAATTTCGGAACCTTATACATAACGTCACAGGTGAGAATGGTGTCTAGGATTTATGATGGTTTGAAGTCGCACCAGTTTGAATGCCCGTGTCGTATCGAACACCTTCCAATAGACCCTCTTGGTATCGCAATACAGTGCCTGTGCCTAAGTTCTGATATTTAATAAATAATGAACATTGACAGCCAAATTCTAAATTGGGGTCTTACTGGGCATAAAGTCACTGCGAGGATCTTCAGCGCACAGCCTACATTCAATTGCATGGCCCTGTCATGAGGCGTGTTACGTCCATCAGGTATGAAGAGATAACATCATGTGACGGATTCTTACCTCCATTTTCAAGTTTTTAGCTTTCGTATCAAGGAGACTGACGCCTATCGTGAGAGAGTTGAGATCTCTCGAGCCGGGTTACGCGAAAGGAGTAGGAGAGGGGATGCATACCAGCAGCAACCGAGATCTGGAGTTTGACCAGGTCAAGCCCAGTAATAGCTTCCGTAATTGGATGCTCCACCTGTAACCGTGTATTCACCTCGAGAAAATAGAAGGCTCTGGTTCTCGCATCCTAGCGGGACGTGTTTGACAGTGAAACCGCGACAGGAAAACCGCATGGAGACATACCACAATAAACTCTACGGTTCCGGCGCCCTGATACGAAATCAGTTTCCCGATTGTGATTGCCGAAGACACCAATTTGGTGCGTAAAGAATCGTCCAGAAACGGTGATGGTGTTTCCTGAATGCGAAAAACATCTGAGATCTAAGACGGCTGAGGTGATTAAACATATCACAAACCTCGATAATCTTTTGATGCCGTCTCTGGACAGAACATTCCCTCTCAAAACAATGAATGACATTTCCGTATCGGTCTCCAAATATCTGAACTTCAACGTGCCGTCCTTCTTCAATGTATCGCTCGACAAGGAGTTTATCATCCTTGAAAGAGCGTAGTGCTTCGCCTCTTGCTGCTTCGATTTCCTCGACAAGTCTAACAAAGTGCGTGTTAGTGGTTGTTCATCAAGCCATTGGACGTGAAGTCATACTTTTGCTTTACGTGCACGACGCGCATGCCTTTACCACCTCCACCGGCCGAAGCTTTCAAGAGTACCGGAAAGCCTGTCAAAAGGAAATCATGAGGACAAGGAATTTCGATGGTGTAAAGATCCGCGCATACCGATTTTGACTGCTTCTCGAACCAGTGTATCGGTTGCCTGGTCGGCTCCACTGTATCCTGGTATAAGAGCTACGGAGGGAGCTTTGGCGGATAGGAGCTGTTTGGCCGAGCTCTTTAAAAGGGTTCCAGGTCTGTCAGTCGTACCGCCGGAGATCCAACATGCCAGCTGCAATAATGAGGTTCTTTACCTTGTCTCCGATCAAGGAAATCGACTCCGGCTCTGGACCAATAAAGATGATGCCAGCTTTTTTGACATCATGCGCAAAGTCTGCACTTTCTGAAAGAAACCCATAACCTGTATCCATCAAATGTTATCGATTAGCCCGTCGGATGTACGTGGCTTTGAACTTAAAAGGGTCTCTCACAAGCTAACCTGGATGAATAGCATCGCACCGGGTCCGAAGCGCTGCAGCTATTATCTTGTCTGAGCACAAGTAGGATTCCGAAGCGGCAGACGCCCCAATATGAACCGCCTCATCAGCGAGATGGACAAATGGCGCGTTTGCATCTCTAAAGGCGAAAAGCGTTCAGATTGCACCACTGCTATGCAAAGTCCCGATACTCACGCATCAGAGTAAACCGCAACCGTCTGAATCCCCAATCTCTTGCACGTTCGAATGACGCTAGATTATGCAGAACATGAGCGAGCGTGTACTCCACAAGAGCAAGCATCCGCTCCACTACCTACCGACAAGCAATTTCTGCTCTATTGGCTATCAAGATTTTGTTTATGCGTGTCACCGTCATTGGTTGATAGGGTTAGGGTTAGGGTGAAGAGGGTGAAGGGGGTGAAGGTGTATGAATTAGAAGCGGGGCGCGCTTCGTACTCCACTATCTGCCCATCTTTGCGGCCCAAGACGAGATCTCACAAAGCTCCAGGCATGGGAAACGATAGTATTCGGGTTGGGTGTTATAGGTATTGTTTTGTATGAAGGCTCCTATTAGTAACCGTTGCCTAACAAGCACTCAGTGCCTTCTGGGGTGACTCTATTCAAGCTGCCCAGCAGCTCGTGTACATGGTATGTGTGTTGTGTTTATGTGCCATGGAAATCGGTACATGCAAACACTAGTACCAAACTTTCTCGTGTTCCGAAAGGATAACCCCCCAGACTACATTGTTGCGGACTACCTCGCAGAAGTAACGATGGGAATTCTCGCCCGAGCCCGCAACAAAACCTCCCAAGGCCAAGGAGCCGACTCAACCGGATACGTCAAAGAATTTGTCGATTACGTATGGAAGCGACTAGGAAAGGATATAATCGCAAAAAACATCAAGATTATCACAAATGCAGGCGGTCTGGATCCAGTGGCATGTAAACGTGCGATTGAGGAGGCTGCGAAGGGGGCTGGTATGTCACATATCCCGATTGTTGCAGCTGTTTATGGGGATGATTTGCTTGGTGAGCCTGAGGCGATGAAGAACATGGTCAGGGATGGGCCAGCAAGGCCTTTTGTGCATATTACGGATGGGGAGAGAAACAAGGGGGAGGAGGAGGCCTGGCCAAAAAATAAAAAGATCGTCAGTGCAAATACCTATATGGTATGTATCCCTACCATCATCTGATGAGTTATCATTAGACGTCAATGTTATGCAAAGATGTTATAATGACACAAACTACACAAGGGCGCAATCCCAATTGCCAAGGCACTGGCAGATGGCGCACAGATCATCGTAACAGGCCGCTGTGTCGACAGTGCCCTTGTCCTCGGACCGCTACTACATGAATTCGCCTGGTCTCCAACCTCCTATGACCTCCTCGCATCCGGCTCTCTTGCCGGCCACATCATCGAATGCGGATGCCAAGCAACTGGAGGGAATTTCACTGACTGGGAACTAAGCGCCCACTCTGCAAATGGCGGCTGGTCCAATATGGGGTATCCCATAGTGCAAGTTTACCGTGACGGTTCGTTCGACGTGACGAAACCGCCAGGGACGGGTGGAATCGTGAGTGTCGCCTCCGTAGGTGAACAAATGGTATACGAGGTTCTTGATCCGGGTGCATACATGCTTCCAGATGTTACCCTCGATATGCGACAAGTTACATTGAGCCAGGTGGGAGCGGATTGTGTACATGTGGCTGGTGCAAAGGGACGTGCACCGTCTCCGTATTTGAAGGTATCGGGTGTTTATCAAGATGGATACAAATTATCTGCGGAGTTGGTGTTGGGCGGGATTGATGCCAAAAGAAAGGTATCTGTTTGTTCGTGTGAATGTCTCTTTGCATATATCGGGTCTTACACGCCACGTTGTAGGCAGAAGCTGTAGCAAACGCGATTCTTGCCAGGGTGCGACGAACGTTGAAGGCTTTGGGCCAGCCTGATTTTTCTGGTACAAATGTCGAATGTTTGGGGGCTGAGCATACCTATGGGTACGTGTAGTTATGTTCGTGTTTTCATTCCTATCAGCCAAATGCATAATGATGATCCTATACCTACGGCATTAGACCGCATTCTGTTGTCAAACACACACGTGAAGTCCTACTACGAATCACTGTTGTTCATGAATCCCCTGTCGGTTTAATGATGTTTGGTCGGGAGGTTGCACCGGTACGTATTACCTACTCTCCAAACCTGCCATCTTATGGCTGATAGCGCACACAAGGCCGCTACATGCATGGCCCCAGGCATCACAGGGGCTGGATCCGGCCGTCCGAGGCCATCACCAAATCTTACGCACTTTTCCTGTCTTGTTCCAAAATCGGCTTGTCCGGGGTTAATTGTAGTCGGACATGGCGCACCAACTGTAGTCACATATGACGCTCCCATTTCTGAGTCCTCCCATGTTGCCCCTGTGCTTGGTCTCCCGTCTCTGGCGTCCCCTCCTGCGTCGCGAATGGTAACGGTACCGCTGATCCGGTTATGCTATGGACGAAGCGGTGATAAGGGTGATACATGTAACATCGGTAAGAAGCACTACTCGCACCTTGAACCACCGCCCAGTTCATCTCAGCGAGATTGTGCAAACAGGGCTTCTCGCACGGGACCCAAAATACTATCCATACCTCGTCCAAATCCTAACACCCGAGAAAGTGTTCAGCTACATGTCGCATCTCGTTCACGGCCGAGTGCGGCGATACGAACTCCCCGGGTGCTTTGGGCTTAATTTCGTTTTGACAAGGGCCTTGGGTAGAGTATCATAGAGCTTTTTCGGTTCTTTTGGCATCCTAACTGATACATTTTCGTGGGCGCTGTAGGGGGCGGAGGCTTGTCGTCTCTTCGCATTGATCGACAAGGCAAGACCTATGCGCAGATGCTATTATGTATGGAGGTTGATGTACCTGTGGAATGGGCTGTGCACGCGCACCTGGAACGATCCGGCATGCGAGCTAGGATTTAGGGTATGAAGCAAATAGTTCAAATTTGGCAAATATCCATATGGTTGTCGGTTTTGCCAGTGAAAATACTTGGTCTTCTACGTACCTCAAGTTGTGCACTCATTTTACGGTATGTAAGTAAATGAGATTTCTGTCACTGCTTTAGAGATGGGAATGGCGACCCGGAGAGTCCTGGAATCGATGCCGGTATTATGACATGATCTTTACAAACTTGTACACAAAAGGTGTCCTATATACCTATTGCTGTTAGAAGCATACGTCCCCCCTAATTCTGAGAACATCAAGCCCCTTTTTAATCCTCTCGCATAGCCTTTCTATGGTATAGAAAGTTATACAAGGAGCACAGGATACAGCTCAGAAGGCTGCTGAGGATTGTCCAACAAATACCAAAGTTCCAACCTTTACTCAACAAATGCTACTTGCCAGCCAATTGTCCTGCAGTCGGCGGCCCAAGAACGCCTGCCCGGCAAGAGAGGAAGCTAAGGACTCTTTTCGATGGCCCTTCCGTATTATGATAGGATCTCAGTATTAGGATCGGTGAACGGGCAACGAGCTAAGGGAGTCGCTATCATATGGTGGCCTCTTTTACCCCTTCATGAGGGCATTCGCCCCTGACCCGCTCCGAGACTACCGGTGATGAAACGACCATCAGTGACATAGCAGCCATTGCAGCTACTACCGTTGAGGCGGTAGGTGTTTGCTTCTCCTTATTTAATGGGAGCAGTTGCGTGACAAGGCCAAATAGAATACACCTAACCGCATAGTCAAGCTATTCGGTCTAGCGATTCATACAGTTTGCAATGCTGCCTGAAACCTTGGTAGCTCCTGCCTAGATAGATTGATTTTCAAGCCAACTCAGTGCCGCAATACCTTGCGAAAGCCCTATGCTGTCGTACACTGAGAGGTCCGACTTTGAGTGGCCATGAGCTCACGTCTTATAACTCCATTTCCACTGCAGTAAAGCCGCACAAAACCTGATATTGGTAGAATACAGAAACGCGAGAAGTGATATGCGAAGCTCTCGTAACTATTTGCTCATACACGGGTAGTTTTCCGCATATATATCATCATATGTAGTAATTGGGAGATTCAATGAATACTTAATATTAACAAGATACAGAATATATACATAGGCGTCTACTGATACGCCAAACAGTTCTGGTTATGCAAGTGAATGGACGAGTTTGGGTGTCACTAACACTTCCAGCTATACATGGTAAAGAAACAGCAGGGTTGCGAAAAGGCCCCCAAGTCGCATTGTCAATGCGCTAGGCGAGATGATGGTGGCATCGGAAGTAGGAGACTTGATAGGAACCGAGGAATTCGAGGATCTAATAAGTACTGTCCACTCATTGTTTGCTTTCACGCTGTTGCCTGTGTACTGAGTTTTGCTCTGATCCCGATCAAACTGGAAAGCAGTTTCGTCGACGGCCCACACGCCGTTCTGGACAGACAAGTGACGTTTAGGCCCTTGGCAAATCCAGGAAGCTGGCGTGATGATTCATAAACTTACCAATGCTACGGCGAAGCGGGTATCCTGCAGTTTGGCGCCACCGAAAGTCGCAGCGTCAACCTTGTACTCTAGCTTTAAGCGAGCTGTTGTGGGGACGGCAGCACCGAAATTGATTTTCCAAGTGTTTTTTACAACCTGAACGAAGCCTGGCGGAATTTTCGTCAAGGAGGAGTTTCCAATTGTCGTCGTCAGGTTATTTGCGGTCGTGGAGTTGTAATAAATCTGAAAGCCGTCGGGATAGAGAATATCGGTCTCGCCGTTACCAGCAATATTGATGGTCGTATAGTAGGTGGCATTAACACTTTGCGGACCGCCAGTATCCTCTTCTTCGTCGCCATTGGTATTTTGACGTCGCACTGGAGGAACAAAATCAAGACCTTGGGTGGAACTTGAAGTGGATACTTCGAACTGATCAGGAACAGCGCTTGTCAAGCAGACGCTGGCGCCCACAAGAACGAGGGAGAGGGCACACTGCGCGCCGATACAAATGTAGAGTACGGTTAGAGTCACGCCGAGCGAAGTGTGCGTCTGGACAATCACTTACGAATTTAACCATCCTTTAGAGTATTGTGGGATTCTGACTTCGGTTCTGCATTCACAGGAACATATGGAGAGGATGGAAGCCGGCCAGGCAGTCTCTTTAATGAAGGGTTTCATCTGGCAGTAGTTTGCGACTGCAAGTACCCGCATCGCTATCATCAGAGTCGTGTAACAACCAAGCAGAAGGCAAACAGCCCTTGAAACATAGTGATAGTATAGAGGTTTCGATTCACCATTGAATTGAACGAACGATAACGGTAGCATGAAAAAGGCTTCCATGTAGATCTACTATTCTTGTGATCGCCCAGTTTCTAAAATCGTGTGGATTCTGTTAGAAACCTGGTGTGGTTTCATTGTGGGCAACACCACGCGTGTCAACGTCTCGGATCGGCTGGGGAAACAGTTACTGGCAATAGAGCCTTGCAGTGATACTCTTGATATTTGCATCTCACAAGCTCTGCTAGTGACATATCATTTACCTCAGGGTTGTAATGGTCCATCAGTTAGAAACATGAACTGGTATAATACGGGGATGTATTTTCTGCATGATTAGCATCACAAGGGGTCAGATATGTTAAAATGGGGGATACTTTTATATGATTTGGCGCTTGCCCAAAGATATATTCAGTGGAATGCTGCGCATGCTCTATACTAGGAATGGTTTGCTAGCAACTACTTCTTAACTATGGAACAGGGTTAGGGTTAACTTGGGATTAAGGTTTGTGTCACGTGATCATAAGGAATGTCGTACAGGTACGGGTGTCAAGGGTAGATCGCTGCGGGTTGTGAGTACGATTGATGAGGCACCAACGAGAAGAAAAAAGCGTTTTGGGAAGGACAGTAATGTCGTAAACTTGTGTTTCCAATGAATCAATTATGGACTTTAGATGCATCAGAACTACCCCATTCTTGCTCCCTTTTCATTTCTTTCCATTCGTCCCATTTTCCTTGTCCTTATTGATAGCATTCATAGGATCGGCACTTGTACATTGATAGATTCGGGAACCGTCCATGCTAGCAGGGCTTACACCTTCCTTTCACAACGGCGTTGGGATTTGAAGTTGGTCGCAGAGCACACTGGGGGTTTTCCCGCTTTCCATTAACGGTGGTGTTCGTAATGCGGACGGATTGACATGGCGGATAACAAGGCGCTGACCTGAAGTTCCCTGGAACACTGGCGAGCCAGACCGTTTCTGGCGGCAGTGATTTCGACTGAGAGTGCCCTCGGCTGCAGTATCCGTAGCAGGGCGTGTATACATACCATATTAATTGGCTAATAGCAAATGTGCTCATCATGGTCTTGCCATAGGAAAGTTGCATCCAAAAGGGCTGCCTCCAGGCGCATGGCCCGCAGCTGATGCCGTCATCACTAATCATCGTTGATTGGTCAAGACGACTCCAACTGACTGGAATGTTGCTCACGGTCGAAAGGAACGGTATCGGTCTGGTCGACAGACAAACGAAAAGGTCTCGCTAGTAGCTACTTTTTCAACTGTCACGCTCTTTCACATCCTACTTTGTTTTCTGAGTCCTCGCATTATTCAATTGAATTTGAGTGCCGCCGAAAATGCAGGAGCTATCGTACAGATGTACAGCCCCTCACAGATTCTCTTGATTCACGGGATGTATGGGCACATCTCAGGTATGTAGCTCGGGTGACTACCGTCGATGTTGACAAGATGCGTTTCATATCGAGAATATTGGAAGAACACCAATAATCGTCCGATTTACAGTTGATGGACGACCATTAAACGTTATGCGGTCCTGCTTGCCGAGGACAATTAACCATGATCTCGAAACAAAATTGACCGTATTTAATAATGGAGTATTCTGAGATATCCAAGGGATTGGCACAATTTCTAATCTGACTGTTTTCAAGAAAACTGCGTGCAGAATACACACAAGACATATTTAAAATCAAGCAGCAAGGTTAGCGATGATCCAATCGACCATCAAACGAGCTGTTGGTGTCCACCAAGCCCTTTATGTATGTGAGCTTGGTGGTTCGATATGGCGCAGAGTACATGACAGAGGCGCTAGTCAGGAGAAAGGAGAATAATTGCGAGCTCGGCTGCAGCAGGGGGTTTTGACAGCAGATGAAGATGAGAGCAGCAAGGTCAAACTTCAATATCAGAACATCAACGAAAAGTAGCGACTCGTGACACGATGATCCCAGCAATCGCGACAGGACGCCAAGTTGACACACTCTCAGCCTTGATGGCAGAGGATGAATTCTTTAATGCAATTGCTACCGGTGGTGACTCTCATCTCGGCAGCGCTGATTTTTGATAAGTGGGCTGTTTCCCAATTGCTGATGTTTGGAAGGCCGAGATGCGCCAGGACGAAGGATGTCAATTCTTCAGCAGCTAAAGCGCGTAGTTGATATCTTGCCCTTCAAGGGGATCTCCCACATCTATATCGAATCCTTTCATGGGAGCGTTGATCTAAAAATCCAACATAGTCCTTTTAATAAGGACTTACGACGTCGTTGAGAACGTGTTGAAGGACAGCAACATGTGAATGAGACATGAAGCATCTTGTTATGGTCGGTGGCTCCTCGCGCATCCCGAGAATTGTAGCTCCTTGGTAACGTCTTTGATGGCATCAGGGCCACCAACTGCGGCAGCAAAGGCATTGAAACAGACGAGGCTGTCTCGGCGGTGCCGCCATTCAAGACAGTCACGTTCGCTCCACGGGAACACTTCAAGATTGTCTTTCCGCTGTTGTCAATTCCCTGGCGCTGGGGATTGAAACTCCAGGAGGGCTCATGGTCCGGCGGATATCCAGATATGCAGAACTGCCAGTCCAGAAATCCCACATCATATCACCCGACGCTGATAACCAATATAGCCTTCTTAACTCCATCTTCATGGGACAACGTATGTTTCAAAAACAGCCAACCCACCTCCTCCCCGGCTCAACCTTACCGATATCCCTCCTATGCCATGAGGATGTCCGATATCGAGGTCATCTTTTTACATTCAAATCGTTGTCTAAAACGTGTCGGCAGTCGACGGGTGAATCGGAGGAAGAGCGCGCTTTTGGACGCCAATACCGCCAATACCGCCAATACCCACCCTGGCGGCTCACGACGTTGCGCTCAAGGAGAGCGTCAAGGTTCGACCATGGTTCGATGTACGTCCAGTTCATCATAAACAAGGTGACTTCAAGGAAACAACTGAAGCGGAGGCATAATCGCAAGAGCCACGTCTTGGCTGTCGTCAGCAAACCTCCGGACTGGCTCTACCCTATGGGTCAACAGCGCCCAAGGCTTATTTCGAACAGCAAAAGAAAGCACTGCACGTCATTGTCAATCTCTTTTTGACAGTCTTGTATACAGCAGCTATGGCATTTCATAGGTCCATCACGCTACGTGTAAAGCACGGCCTACAAAGGACGGAGGCGTCCATTCATCGAACTATGATGGTCTGAGAACATGATGCACTCAAAGGGGCAATAACCTTCCAGTTTCCAACTTATACAGACAGCCGGTTGACGTGCATCATACATGCGTTGTACATGTTATTACGCTCTATCTGGCGGGCTGGATAGTAGGCTGGTGATGGATTGGGGACTCCGGTTTGTACTTCCTTTAGTTTTTCCGTCCCGTTTGTCTCGCATCATCATTATCCACCTAATGTAGATTCAATAACGCTAATCCATTCGTTGTTTTCACAATTAAAATGATCAAAGTAATAATGTACATTTAAACCGCCAATTGCCATATTCCACTACGGAACTCTCAAGTGTTAGCAAGCACCCCGTCCTCAACGGGATAGCATTCAAATTGTGATAGCCCATTCACTTTCATTTTCTTCACTTCATCGCTCAATAGTGTACAGCACGTCTGCCCTTATGATGTACTTCGTACCTCGTGTCAATGCGCTTCCTTCATGAAGTAGACTGCCCTTGGTATCTCCGTGTGGAAAGCATAAAACGCAGCCAGTACGCGGGCGGACAGGGAAGGCGTCCATGATGCCCACCTGACCAGAAGGCAAGAAGAATGTTGTTGCACCGCCCTCAAAGTCTTCATTCAAATAGATCAGGAATGTCAGACGTGATCGCCTGTCCTTGTAAAAGTCATAGACGTATTCTCCGGTCGCTGGATCCAACCCACTCCCAGGCCAGGCACCATCAATGTGCGGTCGGTAGATTGCACCAGGCACGTACCGATAGACCCTCCATCGCGCATTGACTCCACGTAGCTCAGCATTTCCCATCTTGGGTGGCAAATGCGGCTGGCATCTTGCGAAAATTGCGTCCAGAAGAGCGGTGTCTGCTAACCAGAACATGTTGTGCGCCAATACAGATGCTTGCTCGGACGCGCTGCCGGCGAGAGGTGCGTCAGGGGTGAATCCGACGGATTCCACGGCCGAGAGGATTTGTTGACATTGGGATCTGGAGAGGACATCACATAGAAGGAAGGCACCGGGGACGTTTGCGACGTCCATGCGCGTGACAGAGGGGAAATTGACAGGAACAGGCTCAATCGTTCCCGGAGTTGAGGTGTACAGAATAAAGTCATGTAGATTCGGGGTCCGTCGTTCAGGTCCTTTTTCATGGCACACAACGCGGAATTTGGGTTTCCAAGCGTCATCAATGTCGATGCTTACGTCTCCCTCAGCAGCCTTCGGTCGTCCCTCCCAAGCAGTATGCCGTTGCACTACTTCCAGCGTCTTATCCGAGTCTCCTTTCGGTACCATATCAGGATCGGCCGTCCGTAAAATGGCATCCAACACTCTCAATACTTCGGGTTTCCCATTCAAACCGTCCTCGGCTCCCACGGCATCGCAGTCTCTCACCCAACGCTGTAAAGCGCCCAAAGGAGGTGTTTTTCCGCGTTCCCTCATTTCACTCAAAGCAACCATAGCGTCACTATAACGTCCGTCCTGAAGGGCGTCCGATATACGGCCAGTGAGGGTTGACCCGTTTCCTATATTCGCAGCACTTGTTGCGTTTTGCAATCGACGTAAAACGATGCGAAGGCCTTTAAAATCTTTTCCGCGTAATAACTCGGGCATTTCTTCAAGGGTGTTCAGGGTTGCAATGGTGGTAGCAAGATCCTTCACGGGGATAACGTCGCCAATCAGCTCCTCGTCATCCTCGAGCTCACCCCCTGAATCGGTTAGAGGTCTTTTCGTGCCCAGGAGCGGCGGCGAGGGAAGATGAGCAGCTCCATTCTGGGATTGCTGCAACAGGCGTCGTCGCTTTCGTTCCTTTGCTGCCTTCCCCATTCGTAAACTTCAAATGAGTTCCAATCTCAAGCGCAATGCAGGAAGTTAGGAATCGAAAGAAACAAATGGGACTTTAAAACTGTCACAGTGGTACCTATACAGCTTCACCAGCATTCCCCTTGTGGTCAACTTTACATACATTGATAAACAAAAGTACAGTTTTCTATTTCCTAACTGTGCCACATTTTGTCACAACGAGTCATGTGCCAGAGTTGCTTTGATGGACAGAAATAGCATTTTGGAATGACATTCTGAGACGTGCAGGCGAAAATGCAAAAGCATGCAAGCCTGAATTATTCTTAAAGTTGACCAACCGCCGCTAACCTTAACCCTAAGTGCTATTGTTTGAGCTAATACAAATATTTGGGATCTGGACATTAAAAAACTAGTATTTTCTAAAAGAGCTTCAAAGGAGAGTGATGATGATGGTGGAAGTTCCAATTGGACAAACACGCTCGGAACTCACTGTTTCGAGACGCACCCCTTCTGTCATCAGCCTATTTTTTACCTCCACTGTCGTAAACAATGGACCTCCTGGTAGCCTTTCGGAAAATGCTTCCGTCTTCTTATTCCAGAAAGGCCATTGCAGTCCCCATCTAAATTGCCCATGTTTTTGGTCTCGCAACTATCACTGCCGTAGATATATGGGACAACATGGGTATGCGCTTGCAGGGATGGGTTCCTGCACTCCCCCTGTACTAATTCAGTTCTTAGGGTTAGGGTCAGGGTCAGGGTCAGGGTCAGGGTCAGGGTTAGGGTTAGGG
>QEAR01000154.1:0-20456 GCA_006535965.1 Spizellomyces sp. 'palustris' | reverse complement strand
CACTTAATTAATTCCAACAATAATGAGCAAAGTATGATGGATCTATGACATCACACCCATGCTCCAAAATCCTTACAATGGTGCAGGCACATGGAGGCCTCTCCCAGATGTCACACATGGAAGATAGAGATATGGTCCATAATGCAAATATCCTCTTCAGATGTGTTGCAATCAGTTCCACTTAATTGTCAGGGGCACTTTAATTAGTAGGATATGCCACAATGGCATGCCACAGCAAAAAGTAGCAAACATTGTAAGGTTTTTGGAAGTCACTGTATATGGCATAAGCCATATATAACTTCCCTGACCTGACTCTAACACTAGCATCCATCTAACTGAGGTATGGATGGGACAATACTATAGGTACTGCCATATCACATAAGTCACTGGATAGTGTTACTTTCTACTGCAGCACTCCAGCTCTTGCCCAGTGGATAGGATAGATTAGGCCTAAACCAATGAGAGGGGGGTATACTTATGTTAATATATTATCATATATCAAGCTATGTACCACCACCCTTTGACAGTTGCTGAGTATTAGGATAGGCTGTTACTGTCTCTACCTTTTACCTTGCCCTAATCTCAGTAGCAAAGCTGCCTCTTGCAAACCTACAATAATATCATGAATTTCACTGTGAAACACAGCACTTTCACTAAGCATAAATTAAAGAAGATATATTATACTGTACTTGTTCATCTTTCTACAGAACTTCATGTGCTTGAAACTATGCAGGCCTGTGGTTCCCACAATTCATACATTATCCAACTCACCACCCTGAGCATGGTACATGTTCTGTGCAGGTTTAATGACTTTGCCTTTCTCCTAGAATCAAAGTCTGTATAGTCTTGAATCCTTGAGTGACATTCCTTTGGTTTTTGTTGCTACACTAATGTAGCTGTGTCCTAAAGTTCAGGTGCAGTAACTGCATATGGAATACCATGACTACTAATAACTGCTGTGTTTGGTAGATGCTGCAATTGCCTCCTTGCACAGTATTCTTACAAAAACATACTCTTACTCAAGACCTCACATTCCCCCTGATTTATTCCAATCTTTCCTGCATACCCCCTCAACACTTCCTCGCTCTCTGCTCCCACAAATCCAAAGTATTGTGTGAGTGCATCCAAAACATCTTGGTCCCTCTTGTCATTGCGTTGTTGGAGGTCGGAGATGATACGGTCGATGAGGGTGTATGGGAGCCAGCGGGTGAAGGTGTGGTGAGTTGGGCGCGGATGCTGTTGCTGTTCAAAAAGTGAGATACGATACTAGATGCCAGAATGTTGGGGTTGTGCACAATTACCTCTTGGATATACTGAATGGTAAACTTTGCGGCTTGGTCCCCTAAATCGTGCTTCAGGTAGATTCTGATCAAATCATCCGGAAATTGCGTCTGCCCAAAACAAAAGGTCATTGAGGTGCCCATTTCAACGGCATAGACGCAGGGCATATACCTTGTAAACTCTAGTCAACCATAAAGGTAGCTTGACCTCTCGATCACAAAACAAGGCCCGATCAATCACCGCTTTGCGGTACTTGAATCCTGTTTCCTCGCCGTCATGTCGGTCCAAGTACTTCTTGAGTGCGTCCCACGCATGGTCGGAAGAAACCGTCGTGTCTGATGCAGATATCCCCCTTACGTATTGTTCATTAGCTTGCGATACACCCAACCCTTAGCAAGACGATGCAAACTCACCCAGTAGCCCCCCGGTCCATCCAAACACATCCCTCAACCAAACTCTCAAACACCCTAGTCAAATCCAACTCAAACAGCCGTCCAAGCGTGAATGCTTCCTCATACATTTCTCGTTCAACATACAACACAAGTGCATCTTCGGGATACGGTAATCCGACGCTGACTTGGTCAAGGTCGGGGGAATGGAGGTGGAGTTTGGCGTGTGCTAAGGCGGATTCCTTGCGCAGGTCGGGAAGTTGGATAATGGACATGCAGTGGCGACGTCGTTGGTCACTCTCGTCACGTCGACGCTTTCGTACCTATCAGCCAAAAAAGTTATTCAATAATTGGCGAGGATAAAATGCCCCCCCCCCCCCAGCGAAATCAGAACACTCATAGTACATACTCTCTCCGCACCCAACTCTCCATCACGTTCCGGTGCAACAAGCCAGCAAAAATCTTCGGGGACCATGCTGAGGGCAGTTACTGCAGCCAAATAACTTCGGGCCTGCTCTACAAGGACCTTGTGCATAGAAACTCCCGTTCCGTGCAGTCCCTCGCTTAGGCGGTTGAGGCGGTGTGCGTATATGTACATAGTTGAAGCCGCTAATCCGCCAAACCGGGTAGTACGATAATCAGCCACAGCGGACTTACACCCATCACATCACAAACTCACCATTTCTATAATCCCCTCTAGAAATGTAGAAAGTATACAAAATGCGATGCCAATTCGGTCCGGTCTCTTTCACACCTCTTTCTATGGACGTGACCCTGGTCTTTGCAATCAGCTCGTACTCTACTTCCTCAATCAGGCCATTGAATGTCAACCCATTGCACAACTCATCAATGCAGTTATTCTCTGCGAGAGCCGAGACAAAACTTTTGAGCCAGACGAGACGGCTGGGAAACCAAGGGTTAGTCATTGGTCATGGGGAGACGGGAAAGTGCGTATACATACGTGGCACGATCGGGCATGGTGAGGACAGATTTGTGGGCGTCCTGCCAGGATTTCAGGTCGAGGCTGTACATAAAGATGGCCTTGCGGAGGGATTTTATGTATGCCTCTGATAGTTTGTTCACTCCCGCAGTCTGCAACCGTCAATGAACACGCTTCTCCTTGTGGATCTCAACAAACGAAAAGGAAAACGCACCTCTCCAGTCAACCGCTGCAAAACCTCCTTTCCATATTTGATAACAAGCACTTTGGCACCCTTCTCCATGAACAGATCGGTAAGATGGCGGTAATACGCCGTTCGACCACCATCAATCACTTCATCAGGGAGGATCACCCTCAAATCATTTCCAGCCAGAGGGACATTCTCGCCAAAGCTCATGACAGCGTCCTCGAAATTCCGTTTGGCAGCGTCCCAATCCTGCTCTTCGACACATACTCGTCCTCGTAAATACGCCACAGCAGCAGAAGGCGGTAGACCAAACACAATTTCCCGAACCGACTCGGGGGTACCCAATCCGATGATTCTGTTCGCCACGCGAGCAACCTCTCCAAAATCGGGTCCAGAAAACCCTGCGGACCACGAGAACCATCCAACAGCTTTCGGAATCAAAGCTGTGTAATCTGTCGCTTCGAAATCCAGGGGAGGCCGGTAGTAGTGTGACAGGAGATGGGTGACGATCCGCTCCGGTTGAGGCAAGGAAGGTCCTAAGGGCGTCGTGGCGCCTTGAACCCGGGTCACACCCATCCAATACGCTGCTCGCCAAGCATAGTAGCCGGAAAAACACACTGACAAGACATCTCCTCCGACTACCTCTTTGCAGACGAACAAAGCCACCAACAGTACCATCAGCGTATCCTTGATCATTCGATACCGATCCGTTGCAATACGCTCAAAAGCCGTTGCAATCATCGTATTGGAGAAGACGCTGGACGTTCCAGGTACAGCCCCCATCATGTCAAGTAAATCTCGGCCAGACATACCTCGGAGGAGTTGCACAAAACTTTCCACGAATCGTGGAGGGATATTGCGGTAACGCTGCTCAAACTTCGTAAAGTCAACGCTGGTTGTGAGCGGGTGAAGGAACTCCCGGAGAAGCTGGGAAGATAAAGCACTAACGTCCTGGCCACCACCGTCTGCCACAATCATTTTCACTCGGTTTTCAATACCTCGGAGTGCGGATAAGGGTACATGTGTGCGGACCCATTCGACAACGCCAAGAAAGGCCGTGAGTCCTTCCCTCAATTCAGGGTTTGCGAAAAATGACGAGGCCCCTTCGTCCATGGCCGGGGATCCGAAAATCGCAAAGTCGGCTGGATCCACCGCTCCTGTTTGGATACCCCGTATCAACTCTGCTGGATCAGAGTCACGAACCGCGACGAGGACACCGCGCTTTATGATTGTGATGGAGCCTGCAGACCGATCGTATTCTATGGCACACGGGGTATTGCCTAGTTTATGCACGTCGTCACAGAGTTGAATCAGCTTCTTCAGGCTGGATGCAACCTCGCCATCTCTCTCTCCCTCTGGCATTATGACTTGTTGCACAGCTTGTCTCAGCGCTTCTGGTCTGTCTCCTTTGGTGCGACGTCCATCCCGGAACATGGCTGCAGTCTGCGTCTCATACCACCCCAAAGCTTTGAAAACAGTGCTTTCCGAATATCGCTCGCGAGAACAAATGAAGTCCAAAATATCCGTTTCAGAGAGACCAGCGGTCAGATCAAGGGGTTTGGAGCAGCCCTGTAAAACCGTAGTCCATCTGCCTTCTGAGGTTTTTGGTGAAATCACTGCGTTGGGGTCATCGGCGTCCACTTGCCATAATTGCGTAAACCGTGCCACACTCTCCCCACCCCTTTCCCATAATCCCCAAATCCACCATGCGTATGCATTCGCCGTCATGGCCTTATCCACGATCACAAAGTCAATGAGTGTCTCTGGTCGCGTTGAACGGATTGACATCTGTTGTGAGGTAGACCCTTCTTGGGGCACAGACTCCTCCTCGCTAAAGGGAACATGTTTCGTACACGCCAATGCAAACTCTTGCATATCACCATACTGATCAATCCTTCCCCGATATATCGCAAAAAATGGATCGGCATCTTCAGCCGGGGGGACATAGACAGCCACTTTGAATTCCACCCCCCTCATTGAAAAAGCGCCCATGACCGTTTCATACTGCTCTAAATCAAACACTTGAATATAATGCCGGGGTGTCGGGTCGGCAAGGTGTCCCATTTTGGGTTCACCTTTTGCACTGTCCATGCGCTGCGGTTCATCCAATGGAAGCGCGATCGTCTTCCACTTGCTTCTGGTTTTTAAGTTCCAAATCTGGAGCTGTCGATCCCGACACAAAACAAATTCATAAAACCGAACAGAATTCAACGCAATAGGTTGTCGGCCGTCCGTACTTGCGGGTGTCGTATCCCGGGATGCGCCAAGGAAGGGTGACAAAAAGTTTTTGATACGAGCCGGAGTCGCGGATTTCAGTTGTTGGATGTAGTTTGTTTCAACCAGTTGGTGTTCCAAGTAGGTTTCTTCTATAATCAATCCGCGACCTTCTATTAGCATGTGCTTTCGCAAGCACGACAAGACATACCAACTCACCCTCATCCTGGCCCACCCCCTTCCTTTCAACCACTACAACAGCCCCACCTTCACACCCAACCACAACACACCTCTCATCTGGAAACTGCACAACCCTCACCCTCTGCCCGCTGACCAACTTTATCCCATACTTTTTCACAACTCTCCTCCTCCACCCCTGCTCATAAAACACATCTGGAGTCGGAAACGAGGCAGTCCACAAAGTCCCACAGGCGCTCACACCCTGAAACCGGACCTCGGATCCGTCGTTTGAGAGGTACACTCTCGGCGTCGGACATATGGGTGTAGGGAATGTGATTTGAACGGGTGTATTGGTATGCGTCACGGTAGGAAGATCGTTTTGGATATCAAGGGGTATACCATCCTCTCTATGAGAAGCCGTGAACACCCTTCGTAATTCCAGGATCCGACCATCATTCAATAATCGCCACAGAATGAAGGATGGCGGGTAGAGTTTGGAGAGGCCTACATTGCCGCTGAGGGGTGGGGAGCGGCTGTGAGTGGGTAAAGGGGCCGTTGAGTCGGTGTGATGGGATACGGGGCGGACTGTGGTTGGAATATCGAGGGGAAATGGCGTTTCGATGGGGAACGACATGATGTTTTACGCGATCGCCGGGTTCAGGTATGGAGAGATCAAGGCGGAACGCTGAGCATCCAACACAGGTCAGGGGGAATGCTAGTCAGAACAAGAACCCTGTCCCTCGACAATATACCGTCTCTACTCTTGGAAAACGTCAAAGAAGACTACCTCTTCACCCAAACGATGCTGCAGATTTGGCCAGAAGGTTTCCTCCAAAAGATCTGCATTTGCACCTCAACAGCCATTCGCTCCACATTAGAATGCATATGATTGCGTAATCTGCGATCCGCCTCTGTGGACGTGGGCTGGCCTGGAGGACGGGAAAGACGGTTTTGGGGTAGGACGATGGACGACTGTGCTTTACCAACAGCGTCTAAAGTAGGGAATGTCTCTAGGACGCTGTTATCTTTTGTTGTGGTTTACTCTACTCGCTGTGTCATGACACTGTACATTTGCCATATCATTGGCTGCCCTGCAAATGCCCTTGGCTGCCTGTGACAAAGGGTCGAGCACTCGCTGGTATCACTTGTTTACTGACATGCAGTGCGAAAACGCTCGTGTCTTCACATACGCTGCACATACGCTGCAGCACCCACCTGAATCTCGTCCATATCCCTCTCAGATACAATGCACATTATCACATGATGATGCAGAGTGCAATTCAGTCCTGGAGAAGGGACCTCAGAGGTTAGGTAAGCCGACTCCGCCCTTTCGGTGTGTGGGGGTACTGTCGTATAAAACCATACAGGAGATGAAATCATTCGTCACTCATCGACACACACACCAAACATGCAGTCTACCGTTCTAGCACTTGTTCTTCTAGCACTCCTGCCTTTCACGACATCGTACCCAACCTCAGCCGGAACCTGCATTGCCTCTCCAGACCCCATTGCCGCCGTAGGGGCCATGGGCCCACTCGCACCAACCCTCCCCATAACTCTCACAGCGACCCGAACAAACACATCCACCATCGTCACACTCAATGGCACAGGCACATTCATGGGAGTCCTGCTCTATGCTGCTCCTACCATCGATGCACAACAACATGTAGGAACTTGGAAGGTGGATAATGCCTTGTACAAGACGTTGGATGGGGGGACCGAAACGTTGGATTGTACGGGGTTTGGAAGGAACAGTACGCTTTCGCATGCATCACCTGCCCAGAAGAAGTTTCCTGTAGAGTTTACGTTGGAAGGTGCTGCGGGGGTTATGGTTTGGGGAGTGGTAGTTGTGAGTGGAGAGGTGGGTTTTCGGGAGGTGGAAAGTGGCGGGGTGTAATGAACGTTCGGATATTGTACATCAATCTAAGGTGCATAATCCGCCTGTGTAAAGAATTGAGAAGGGTTCAATATGATGCATATATGCATTATCCTTTCGTGTAGCATAGATGTTCCATTACATATCATGTTTTACATTCAGCAGTTACGATGGTATACCATGACTACAGGGGTACAGTACCCACAGGACTCTACACGGCGTGATGTCCATGCGTGCCATCTGCATACTGTTTGGTATACATCACCTCCACACATGGCATATATTTGTCGGTGATTCATGCGCCCCTACATGCTATCGCCCCTCACCAAATACCCTAATCGCTCGGATGTAGATTTAAAATACATTCACATGAAACGGACCCAACAAGGTACAATCGCATGCCTCCGCATCTCCGGGGTATCTTGGCGGCCTGCTGGACTTCTGCTCTATCAAGCGCATCAACTTTGGAACGTAGAGCTAATTGGTATTTGGTGAGTCTCTTTGCCATGTTGTGCCATGGTGAGATTTGTTTATCTCATGCAAAATGGAAAGGTTTGCATCTTTTAAACTATAATCAAACCAGCAAATGGCGGTTGCAACCATTGCCATATATAGCTTAATGAAACTCATGAGATCTCGTCATCAGCAAATTTTGGACTTTTTTGTGTGCGTTATGTAATGCGTTTTGGGACTCCGCTCACGCACAGGTACGGAGGGTTTGCCGGAGTTTCGAACAAAGAACGACGACTAAAGACGGAGGAATAGACAGACGAGACCGACGAACGGAGACAATGGCACGAGCGTAAGACGCTCGAGGAGGAGGAGGTGGAGGGCAAGCGAAACATATACACGTGCGAGCATACGTAACGCATAGAGCAAGTCGACTTTACACGCTACAAAAATAGCAACATAATACCCAAGCGGACCCCCAAGCACCCACGTCCGCCATCCCATCCATTCACTTTACCTTTTCCTCCGCTCCCCATCCATCCACACACTTACACAGGGAGTGCAGACCACATAGCCAACAGTTCCCGTTAGCCATGTCTGTCAATGTGGGGAATTCGGAGTTTATGCCCCTCCCGACCAACCCGAATGCAAAGATTACGGGTGTTCACGAGTCCTTGTTGCAAGAGTGCGAAAAAGATATCATATGGTATCGGGATAATTTCTTTGGCAAGGGTGAGTTTTTGCTTTACGCGCGAGCATGGATACGTTGACTGGGAACCTTTGGCGACCAAGAGTCAAGAAGGAGATGAACTGCGGAATGGCCAAGAGTCGCTCGTGGCAACCTGAGGGAGTTGGCAGTACACTGCGGCGAGGGAGGCTGGGAAAGCAAAAAAGTCTCTGGCGAGTGACGAGTTTGGATCGGGAGACACAGACCGTGGGAACAAATAGACAGATGGGTGGGCGTTGGAACGGGGGCTTGGACATTGAACCGATCCAAGCGTCTGTTTGCGTTTATAAGAGAAAACCGCCGTCCCTTCTCATAGCTAGCTAATCCTCATCTCTTTTTCAGCGCACCAAAACTACCTTGCGCTCGACTCACCTCGCGGCCCGCTTGCCATCTCCATCATCCGAGACGGCGACACCTACAAAGCCCTCGTCCGGACCACATCCGGCAGCGAACGCCTCTCCGTCTCTAGCAGCGGCATTTCCGTCGCATGGTGGCGCAAGGCCTTTGGACTTGGTCCAAGCGTAAACAATCTCATGGAATCCATTTCGAGGAATATACCTGTACCGAATTTGAGGTTGTGCAGGGATCCGAATCTAGGAAACGAGTTGTTGGCCATGGAGGAGCGACAGGTGATACGGTCTTACAAGTTTGGGGTTGCATATGTAGGGCCTGGGCAGTGCTCTGAGGAGGAAATGTTTTCGAATCGCGCTGGTGAGTTTCTTTTTTACCATGAGTGGATTTTATTTTATGATGGGAAATGTTGACATCTTTGTGGGGTAGAGAATGCTTCACCCAAGTTTAAGGAATTTTTAAACTTTCTTGGCGAGACAATAGAACTCCGAGGTTGGAAAGGGTATCGTGCGGGTCTCGACGTCAGCGGAAGTATGTATTCTTTTGCGTCTACATCCCAATGTCTATACACTCACCTATATCACGCGCTCTCTTACCCAACTCCTTAGGCAACATGACAGGAACGCACTCCATCTACACAAAATGGCAAGGCTATGAAATCATGTTCCACGTCTCCACCCTCCTCCCCTACATCCCCGGCGACCGCCAGCAACTCGAACGCAAACGTCACATTGGCAACGACATTGTCATCATCATCTTTTCTGAATCCGAGTCCCCCTTCCAGTTGTCTTCTATCACGTCCCATCAGAATCATGTTGTGGCTGTCGTGAGTCCAGTGGAGGGCGACCGGTATCGGTTGACAGTTGCGCCAAAGAGTGGGGTGCCTGGG
Organism: Spizellomyces sp. 'palustris'; assembly: GCA_006535965.1. Classification (NCBI taxonomy): domain Eukaryota; kingdom Fungi; phylum Chytridiomycota; class Chytridiomycetes; order Spizellomycetales; family Spizellomycetaceae; genus Spizellomyces; species Spizellomyces sp. 'palustris'. The sequence goes on along the minus strand of QEAR01000154.1, from coordinate 10,972 downwards.
TTTACGCCGGATTTACCAGAGCCCTGTGTGTTTGGACGGGATGCTGTCAGTAGGGATTTCTTTTTACACAAGTGTGAGTATACCTCATTTGGTTTTGATTTCACTGCCTTTTGTATGGTTGTGCCTAACTAGTACCTTACATTAGTGGTAAACGGTGAAAGAGCCTCCTACAAAGCCCCCAGCTTTGCCCCTAAAATCTCACGAACACGCTCCGTCCTCCTCTACGAAGTTGCTTCCAAGTTTCTGAAATGAAAGAAAACCCTCAAACCCCCCTTTTGCCCACCATAATGGACGGCCAATAGGAGAGCTTCTATTGTTGTCTTGTTCTTGTGTGTGTGTTTTTGTTCTTTGTTTGGATGGTGGTGGTTAGAGCATGGGAAACGTAATTTATAATGTCTGGGTACTGTGCTCTTTCTGTTTGTCGTTGCTGCGTTTCTGTCGTTTTTTGTTTAAACCCATCGTGTGTCGGCAAATGATGATGATCAACAGCGCATGTGGACCACGCATCACTATAACTCTATTCAGTGTTCACTAACGTATGCCTATTCGCCAGAGATTATGTAAGACATCATGTTCTTCCTCCGTAATAAGATTCCTTCATAGATTGGGTTCGCACATGTTCCTTACCATACATACCTACAAAACCCCGAGCAAGACGTTCTTATAATCACCATTGATTTGTTAGAGTTTTGGTGGGTTCGGGGACTACACTTTGTCACCCAATTCTCAAATGACTACAAAATTGGCATTCTGCATTAACCTACTGAACACGGCGCTTTGGACGGGTCAGGGGATTACACTTTTTCACCTCGCCCAACTCTCAAATGACTGCAAATTGGTAGTTCCCCATTCTGTATTAACCTACTCAACACGGCACTTTGGATGGGTCCGGGAACTACACTTTGTCACCTCGCCCAACTCTCAAATGACTGCAAATTGGCAGTTCCCCATTCTGTCTTAACCTACTCAACACTGCACTTTGGATGGTAACATACCAGTATGTTTTTCTCAGGGTCTTTTGGGCCCTACATGCAGAAATGGTAAATATTCAAAGTTGTTGGATGTATACTGCGTCTATGGACAGTTGCAACGATTTTCGGATACATGTTGCGTTTCTCAGATTGTCAGAGTGCGAACTCATACTTATGTCATCCAAATGCAACGGGATTGAACTGCTGGCTGACAATTGCGACAATGTAAGGATTCAAGCTTTTACCGATAGGGGGACACATTGAGAAGGTTATAGATGAGCTGAGTGGGAAGGACGTAGATGATGAGTTCGGCACATTGTTCTGAATATTGTTACCATGCACATGGTCAAAACCTTGGGAACCATTATAGGAAGGATTGAGGTACAGGGAAAGGTTGCCAGGCCTATTCGTACTTGTAGCTTTTTGTGCATCACATGGCGGCGCAATGAGGTTTTCATCTACCAGACAGTTGACATTCCTTGACCCCTATTCTCCATAATAACTAAGGTGATCCATACCTATCGCCAGATTTAACATGTTTTGCAAGATAATACTAAAGCACATTTGGAATAGGTGTGATTTTCTCCTACAAGCGAGACGGGCCAAAATGCCCCAAATTGGACAAAGACTGGCTTACAAAGTATGATCGGAGTCATTTTTTGACAGTTTGCTTCCTGTTGAAGCCTGTGGATCTTTTAGATACATCGTCTTTTGAGTTTGGCCGCCATCAGCGAATTTGATGGGCGGAGAGCGAACGACGTTTAGAGTTAACCAGCCCTCAAAAGGAAACCCTTGGCCCCCAATTGGCTCTTGTCGGATAACCCACCAACGTTTGCAAATGTTGGAAATACTCTTCTGAAAATTACCCAAAACTAAGAGCACTGCAAGTCCTTGCAGAAGCGCAGTCGCTGCTTTCACCTTATTTGTTGGTGCATCTCCTCGTTCATCACCGTAGCTGCCATCACCAATAGCTGGGGGAATTGAGTGCGACACACTTTCAACTAGTTTGTCATGTAACATTCCAACTGACTCCATCCACAATGGATTAGGATTGCCGCTCCATAAAAGGCAATAATTATACGCTGAGCAAGCCTCAGTGGCTCCGTGGTGGCTGCCGTGTGGCAAAGCGCGACCAGCGCGTCGGGGAAGGAGCCGAGTTAAAGTGTGAAGTTTTAATGGCGGAGACCTGCCGCGCTGTGTTGAAGTTTCCCCGACTCCTCTCCGCTCTTGGCTTTGGACAGTTCCCCGTGTCTGTTTTCGTTGTTCTGTTTCTATCTTTGCTTGGCCTATTTTTGTGTTTAATTTTGGGCAAGCATGGATTGTGGACAAAGACGAAGAGAGTGGGGACTCGTAGGACAGAAGCCTACTTACCTAGCACTAGACTTACGCATATCCATGACCAGGACCGGTATTGATGCTCATACCCAGTAGGACATGCGTATCCGTCCACTATCATTAGGCCTCGAAGCAGGCAAACGCCACTAACAAGTGGATCCCCAATCGATATAGCTACTCTTTGACGACATGCACGGCGTCAGCATTTTTTGATCCAACAAAATCAACTCGGGTTCCTGTTTACCATTGGGTGCCGATTCTTGTGTATCGTAGTAGACGGTTAAAAAGGAAAGACGAACGGGCATCTGGCCCGACTGCCCCTCCATGCAAAACGGAGAAATCAGCGCCTAATTTGCAAAGTTCGGCTGGTCTCGCGTATTTTATCCTGCCTTGAGCCTTTGTCCATGTGAGTTCGGACGTTAACACTTGGAATTGGGCGTGTTTCAAACGCGTTGTGGATGGACCAAGTTTTTCGTTTGACTTCTATTGTTTATATATCTTGATATGTCACGACACAGAACATACTATTATATATATACATTGACCTCTTGATCCCCGCTCGTTTGCAGAAAGAATTCCACTCGCAGTCAACGCAGTCAACGGACTGAACGGACGTAACGGACGTAACAGACGCAGCGCAGACTTGAACAACAGACTGCATTTTAAAGGCGCCCTCAACCGGCGCCTTCAACGTACCCAAACTGGTCGATCCTTCCTCTGTCCGTAAAGACAAGCGACGGGACGACTACGACGACGACGGCACGATCATTACTTGACGACGTCAAAAGGCTTGCTGTGGATCGACGACGAAAAGGGAGTTTGGAACACTTCTTCTCGTGACGAAGAGCGGTTGGAATTTTATTGGCTGAGGATTCTCTTTTCTGAAAGAGTCTATTTGAATGCATTAGGAGCATTTAGTGCATTCCAAGTCATTCCGTCAGGGTTCGATTCCCTTTGGATGCAATCTCTGTGATTTGCTTTGTTTATTTTCTCGCTGGATCCCATCGAACATCGAATTGGGATGTCCCTCGCTCTCGCTGCTCTCAACAATACTCCCTCGACTGGCTCCTCTCCGTCGTCGTCGTCGTCCTCACTGTACCAAACGAATCGACTGTCCATTCCACATTTGACGATGACCGATTCCTACTCGCATCCTGCCCCCATCCTTCAAGATATGTACAGTTTCCGCCCTCATTCCTCCTACCATTCCTCTCACCTCGAAGACACGACGACAAACACAACCAGTAAGGTCATTCTCCCCGCATTTCAACGCTCATTCGACACGACACATCCCTATACTTCTCAACGGCAGCATCACACGCATTCCTCTCCTCCGCTTGGATCGCATTCGCAGCCACAACAATTGCAGACGCCCCAACACACACCTCAGTCGCCCTTTGGAACCTATGATCCTACGCTCAACGTCAACTATCCAGATGCATCTCTATTTTCTTCCTCGGCTTCGTCGTCTTCGTCTTATGCCCATCCATCGCATCACCATCAACATCAACAACATCAAATACATTCTCATCACCATCACTCGCAACAACAACAACCACAACATCATTCCCATCATCAACACTCTCACATGTCCATGATACCCTCGGATCCCCTCATGTACCCAACGCCGTCAGCTGGTGCGGGTGCAAGTCCATTTACACTCCCGTATTCGCGTATCTACTCGCATCACGCGTCTCCCCAACAACAACCCAATATCCCTCCTGTTCCCCAAGTACAAGGCCAACAATCCTACCGGTACACCCCCCGCCTCACCCCACTGCCGGACGGCTACACTCCCTACGACCCTCACACCTTCAAATCAGCCCTCTTGAACCAAACATTCGACACCAAAGATCCCGCAATAGAATACATTAAGACCGTGGCAAAAAACTTTGGTTTCACCGTCCTGGTGCGTACCTCTAAACCCGACTACGTGGTCGTGATTTGTAATTGCGGAAGACGCCTCAAGAGATTAAAGGGCGAACGGAAACGGAATCGGAGGTTCAAGACAGCTATGACGGGGTGTGAGTGGCGAGTTGTCTTGTTTAGGAGCGGGGGCAAAAAGTGGGAGTTTCGGGCAACGCCTAAAATGGAGCATAATCATTCTTTGCCTGTCGTTGATGGTGGGCCTTGAACATCAACAAAACCTAGGACCGGATTGTCAAAGTAATGGTGGTGGATGGGAGTAGAGTGGATCGTACCAGTCTTAGTGTGTGTTTTTTGTGTGAAAACGCAAAACCAGTAGCCCAAAATCATATATTTCACATTTTATTATTTATTTTTCATGTGGATATAGTAGTTAGCTATCATTAAAACCGTCGTTTTTGAAATAACATGGTTGATACCGTTTTTTCCTGAGCCTCCCCTTTCCTTGTAGCCTTGAGCAAATGCATTCTTGGCCGTCCCTCGAAATAAGTTGGATTGCATCCCTGCGCGCCCCCGCAACCCGCAAAACATGCTGGCTGGCTACCACGTCTTTTGATCCTTGTATTCGTATGCAAAATATGATATTTTCCATTTGTTTGTCGGCATGCGATTGCCAAACACTGCAGGCGCTCTTTTACATCGGGTTTCCTTGACACATCATCCTGCGTGATGACTGCTGTGATAAATCACGCTCTGAAACACTCTCTGCATGTGTTCCAAAAACTCGTTTCCTGCTCCAATTCTAGCAGTCGTTGAACCATTGCCCTTCGAGTTTTGCCCGATCCGATGCTTTTTGAGTCGTGCAAACGATAAGCGCCTTGATTGTGCCTTTTAAAAACGTTGTAGCATCCGGAAACCACACGCTCAACTGGGTGCCGACTTGCATTGCGATATAATATCTCTCATCTTTCACAACTCAAACATCTATTGTCCTTCCACCTGGGCTATACACAAAGTCTAGAAAATCTAAAATCCTCACAATCAACAAGACAAGACAAAAAAATCTCTACAATAAAGCTACACACTGGGTATGCTTTGAAACTAGAACAACACGAGGCCTACAGACAAAATCTCCAAACGGGATATTCCAAAAAAAAAAGGAGTGTCAAATACATGGGCTTCCGGTTGGTATCTCAGTCATCGTTCAGGTTAAGAGGATGGTTGTGCTCCATTTTACTGCTCGCTCGGAACTCCCACATCCGAGGTACAGTGCTCCTACACGAAACAAAAACGAGTCAACAAAAAGCTAAACCATGGCCCAAAAATATACAAGACTTACCCTGGGATATTCCTTCGAAACAAAATCACATGCCACTCACACCCCGTCATGGCCGTCTTTCGCTTCCGCTTCCGTTTCCGTTCCCCTTCAACTTGCTTGACCCGGCGTCCACAATTGCAAATAATGACCACGTAATCCGGTCGACTCGTGCGTACCAAGACGGAGAATCCAGCCTGTTTGGCTTGGTCTTTCAAAAAGTCGATGGCGATTTCGCGTTCTTCAAATTTGAGTTGGAGTATGCGCCGCTTAAAGTCTTCGTCGACGGGATTCATGATCGGGGTGGACGAAGGGTCTGTGGAGTAGTGGAGCATTTGGGGACTGTCGTGGGGGCTCGACGACTCGCTGGGGGATGCGACCGGAGTGTGGAAGTAGGATGGATGAGGAATCAGTGGAGCGGAGGGTGCGCGGCGACGCGTATGGGGCTGAGATAGGTGTGCCGGGTTGAGATATCCTGTTCCGTAACTCATAGACTGTCCCAACGTGTCTCCTAGGCTTCCCATATGCCCACCCATCATAATGGCTTCCGCAGACACGCTCATGTGTCCGTCATAAGGATCGGGGGTTGGCGTGCCCAAAGGGGACACCATGGCGCCGTTATAGGACATGGCCGAGGGACGTCGTGCCATGCCCGTGTCGACCAGCAGCGTGCTAGGCCGCATGACTTGGTCGCTGCTACTTCGCTGGCGCGTCATGGCAGGCGGTGAGCGTCGCATGCGCTGCTGTGCATCGTGGAAAAAATGCTGTTGTTGTTGATGTCGAAACTGCAAAACGGGACGGTCAGAGTCGGAGAGTGGGGGTGGTGGAAAGGTAAACATGTGCTCGTGCGGAGACAGTTGCTGTGTGGATGAGATAGGTGGCAGAGGGTGCTCTGGGACGGTGGCAAGCGGTGACATGGATTGGGACATGCCCTGGTATTGAAAGCGTCCCGAGGAGTAAGGGAATGAATAGACTTGTTGCGTCAATGGAGCATACGTGCTCATTGGACTGTAGGTGACGTTCGCGGGTGATCCGAAATGGAACGTTTGAGCACGCGCACGGCCTGTTCGATGGGTTTGCAGAGCAGGAGAGTGCATATGCGTGCTGGTCGGTGCGGCAAAAGGAGAAAATGTGGATGTAGGATCGTGCTGAGGATGAGCGTGCTGGTGGGGGTGGGAGGGGTGGAGAGATGGTTCACCCATATGGGGTAGGCTTTGCATTGTGAGGGTAGATGGAATCACATCAGAGAGGTAAGGCCCCTCTAGTTTTAGGTCAGGCTGCTGCTGCTGGTGATGATGGGGTGGATGTTGTTGTTCTTGGTGTTGATGCTGCTGCTGCTGCTGTGATGGATCCCCATTCTGGCGTGTTTCCTGCTTCAGCTGAAGATCTGTGTTTGCCGTGTGGTCTACGCCGTCCGAAGCCAGCCGGACAGGAGAAGCTACGAGGTGTGCGACAGAGGGTGAATGTGGGAGCGACTCGTGAGGTGAATGTGGAGACGGGACATGTTCGCTGTGTACCGACGAAAGTCCATCAAATTGTGCGCCGATGTCACTTGCTTCGAGTTCTGCAAAGTGTTGATCTGAAGCGTGGTGGCTATCGAGCGCGTACGAGTGGGTCATGGCATGCGTCGTGACAAGCTGCGTTCCCGTGCCCTGCTTTGTAAAGAAAAGAATAAAGAACGTTCAGCGCCAAGAAGACGAGATATTTCTGATGGCCAGCCTCGAGAGTAAAAATCCAATGCCATTTAACCAAAATGCAGGTTTCATCAGCCCGTCCACGGCCCAGCCAAAACCCGCCCACAATACAAGAGTGCTTGGGCGAGCCTTTGCGCGCATTGCCCCGTTTCGCAAAATGAACTACCGTTCCCCGGATGCCACGTGGAATACACCAACCAGCAGTGGAAATAAACAATTTCATGAGGAATACATACCACATCCGAACAAGGTCGCAGTGAATGTTCAAAGGACGACGTCAACAAGACGGGTGGAGACGCCGTGAGGGCGACCATCTATATTTCACACCGACGCGAGAACTCGCAAGGCTGTCCAATGGGACGAGATGTTTCCGTAGCAAAAGATAATACTGTAATGTATGGTGATGATGGTCGCGAGCCAAGGGCGGGTTACGTTTAAACCGCTCGCCTTTTCAAATGTTCAATGACGACGACGATGACGAACGACGACGACGACGACGACCACGACGACAAACGACGACGACGACGACGGACCAAAATTCCCACAAAAGCACGGAGCAGAAGCGTGGGAATTTTTAAGTCGCAAAGCCCCAGCGGCCAATTAGAAGGCCAACGCTCTCCATTGCCCAAAAAGGGATAAATGAACCACGCATTTGGAGATAAAAATTCTCTCGCTGCTTTTTTATTTCTTTTTTTTCAGTTTTTTTGCGCGCATTCTCTCCCTTATCCCTTTATTGTGCAACATGCATTTTGGCATTTTTGCTTCATTGGGACCGATAGTTTGGAACCGACCCTTTGGGATCCCTGCCGCGCTTATTTGCAAATTGTTGGAAATGCGTCACACGGTGTAACGGCTTGTCCCGTGATACATATTTCGAGAGCAACAACGAGGCAAATTTTCGTGGAAAATGTGGGAATGAAAAAAAAGGATCGACAGGGGGTTTACCAGCAGGTACAAGACAAGTAAAAATCTCGCTTGGTGTACAGAAACACGGAGACGAAAACAGTCCTTGGCAAAAGTCACCTGGTCCCGTTCTTTGATGGCCCATGACGTAAAGCAAATAAAAAAAAAGAGTTTTTAATTGTACATCGAAGCCGATTTTAACCGACGGACCCGCTTCCGCTTTTCAATTGCCCATGGGGGGTCTTGGGGGGCCTTGGGGACGGGCGTTGGGGGATGGCGAGACGACGACGACGACGACGACACCAACGGATTCGTCGGACATCCTCGGTGACTTGAGACCACAATGACAAGTGTGCTTGTAGGCCAAAAAGTTTAAAAACTATGGAATATGCATACACGTTCACATGCGCGCACACACAAGAGAGATAAGCCCAAATCAACCATATGTATAATGTTGTTAAAAAACAGCGGGACATGACAGGCATGCTTTGGTGATACCGCTCAATGGCGGGTCAGGGCGACGGCGGCGGCAAGTTTCTGCTACATACACACACACACTTCTGGTCGTCGTTTGCCTTCTCGGAATCCTGGAATGTCCGAAAGTTTAACAACCTTGGTGATCACAGTCCGCAATCACAACAATAGTCTTTAACCACATGGCAAGTTGCCGTACGAATCTTTTTAATGCAGAGATGGTCGTAAGGAGAACACTCTTCCCCTGCAGGGCCGTATGTAAGCATGCGACGGTACTGCTGGTAAGGTTGGTTCATTTGATGGACAATAGCCGGAGCTTTTGGCGTACGCGCACGACTACATCCATGGTGTGCGCCCTTTTGATTACAAGGGTTAGGATTTCATTAGTTAAAAGCCCAGATCTCACTTTTGATTCAACAACTAGCAGCGGCATGATCATGGGAAGCATATTCAATAATACTTAAAGTTTTCTTCAGACAGGCCTTCAATGGGCAAGGCTACGACGAGAAGAGCACGCGAGCGAAATTAAACGATGCATTGGCTCTGATCGCTGCTGTAAACCACCGCCCTTCATGGTCTTTTGGTCGTCCTTTTACAGAACCGCGCGTCTTTGTACGGATTGATCTCCGTTACGATTGTATTTCTCCTTCCATTGAGATCCTGTTTTTGCCCCAAAATGACAGATGGTGACAACTCAACGCTGGTCTCTTCCTCAGCAGGGCAGACTTTCTGATGTGAAACAATGGACAAACCATCGAGAGTCTTTGTTAACCTCAAACGTAGAAATTTCAACGTCGGCAATCGTTTTAGTGACAATGCCCTCATCTGCGTCAAACAGTGCAACGAATGTGTTAAATACCATGTCAGCAGAATTGCTTAGCTCAGCGTTTTGTCACGTGCACTCCTCCCATGTCCAGTAGTCTGTGGCTCGCGCGAGATGGCATCGCCTTGAGAAGATGGTGGATTGTGTTGCAGGCTACAATGGAGCGCCCAGATAATGGTAGGCACGCAAAACAGTGCGACGAGGCCGCCTTGTATCCTTGTTGGGCAGCTACAAGCACATGAATATATTTTTATCTGCACAGTTTTGGCGCTTTCTCGGTTACCCATAGATAGCGATCAACAGCCTAGAAATTGACTTTGGATGATTCGCACTATGGTAGGCATAATCACCTCCCCCACATAGAGACGTCTCTGGTCCGATTTTCCAAGCCAGGACACTTTACTGCATCGTATCGCCCAAAGCGCCTGACAAAAGGTCGGTAATTTTCTTTTCACAAAGTGGATTCGACTCTGGATATCTACGAATCACTTGGTTTTCAGGTTCCATCTGACAGAGTTGTTGTCTAATCGATTCCTGCTTGCAAAACAGATAAACGTATGTGGATCCAATCTCGTAGTAGTCTACCAGAATGTGACCTATCTGAGCATGAATCATTACCAGAGTTACCTTCAACTTTATCCGACCCACGCGTGTTGATGCATAACGGAGAGCTGTCCATTGTGTGATCCCTACCTAAACAGTAGCGCTTGAACTTTGATCGAACGCCGTCGTGTACCCCCTCCATTGCTGGCATTGTCTCAGGTCTTCGGAATTGCGTTCATATAGAGCTAAATTGAATGGCCATAATACCGTTCATGGCGCTTGATGGACATTGTCCATCCGAGCACCACCTCCTGGTCCTTGCGAGGGTCCTTGATATTAACGCGTTATGTCTTGTTAATGCTGTTGTCATCTTTGCCGACTTTGTAATGATTCGCATGGGAATTCAGAACGGGAGAGATATTGTCCTTGTGCTTGCGCGTGTAAATTGATGATGTTGCTACAGGGGAGGGTTGCGTGAATGTGCGTGCATCTTGTCTTTGGTAGGACAATATGGGTCACAAGTGGTGGGGCATGAGTGGACGAGAAACATGGACGGCTTTTGTGATCGCCTGTGACCGTCGTTTGACGGAGTGGATGGCCATGAGCGACCGATCTGCTTGTTTGCTGATGAAGTACGGGCGTTGTGATTGTTGGAGGACGATGATAGCCAAAGACACGCGACAGATACCAGCGAGTACCCTCTTCCCCATGGGGATGCCACCATCGGACACATCTCTGGAAAAAGTGTGGTTCACAAAAGGTGCTCTGCTAGATCCATATCGAGAAAGAGCATAAGCACGGCATTGTATTCGCTACCTCCATGGACGATTCGAGTCCAACGGACTGCCTATGGGTGTAACCAACTCACCCAGGAGCTTCCAGCGGATTATGGACAAACTCCTCGCTGGACTCTAGTATAGCTTTTATCTCGTGCTCGCGACGGCATTTTCTATTTACTCCTATCTATCCTCCTAATAAAGGTAATGCCTATATTGCCTAATACATTTTAATTTATTTTATATTTTCTTACCCTACCAATCGCATATGC
>QEAR01000153.1:0-20953 GCA_006535965.1 Spizellomyces sp. 'palustris' | reverse complement strand
AAATCCATTTCAACAATATACAATGTTATTTTCTTTTCTTTACTTAATCTCCAAAAGCCCACGCTTCAAACGCATCATCATAGGCACCTAACGTTCCCCCCGTTCCTCCCGTTCCCCCCGTTTCAATCGAAAGGCGACTTAAGGAGCTATTCATGGTGGATGAGGATAACGGTGTGTGGTCGGGTTCGGAGTGGTGGTCGGGTAAAATGGGTATGTCTACATGGTGATTCTCATGCTGATCATCGACATTATCACACTGATTATCTCGCTGATCGTTGACGTTATCACGGTCGATATGATCTTGGGATTCGGTACTAGACTGTCGATGAGCCCATGCTTCAAACGCGTCGTCATAGGCTCCCAACGTATGCATCGAGTACATGGATGTGCTTGATGAGCGGGTGTGGGAGCTGGGTGTGGAGGGGAGGGTGTGGAGGGGGATGAGGGAGAAGAGGGATGGGATGTGTGCGGGTGGTGGGATGCGCGGTGGGATACTTGATGGGATATTGGGTGGGATATTGGATGCGACACTAGGTGGGACACGCGGTGGGACATTGAGTGGGACATTGGGTGGAAAGGAATGGCGGGAGGGAATGGGAGCTAGAGGGGGTGGACCGCTCTTGACTTTTCCACTCGTATGCACACTCGCATTCTTGTTCGTCAAGTTGGTACTCGCGATCTTGTTCGTATTCGCATTCCCATCCTCCCCCCGCGTACTCGCACTCCCATCCCCCTTCACGTCCCCACTCACATCCCCACTCCCATCCCCACTCTTGCCCGCATTCCGAATCCGATTCGAAACAGCCCTCAAAAACAACCCTCTCTGTCCACCACTCGCCCTCGTCCGCCTCCGGACAACAACAGCCGCCCCAATAAACGTCAACAACCCCCCCGCCGTCAACCCCACAATCATCGGTAACCGCGATCTGGCCTCAGGAACACCCCCCTCCTCCGTATCCGGCGTCGGAAGCGACGGACCCGGAGGTCGCCCCGCCGCAACCCGCTGCACAGTCCCCTCATTCCACACCCCCTGCGAAAACAAAAACAGTGTCTGATCCAACGACGTGGAACTTTGGCCACCGTAGATTCCTAATCGACCCATGAGGTCCACTGCGGCGTGGAAGGCTCGGGGTGTCGGTGCAGGCTGGTTATCAGGATGCGGTTGAGAAACCCACTGTAGACGCCCATCATACGTTTCCAACCTCCATAAATCGCCTAAATATCTTTGCTGGTCGGCGTCGTACCCTCCAAACAAGTACGCTACATCACTTGTCCCCAATTGCGTCAACGATGCACCGATACGCGGGGAGGGTACCGTCCCATTGCTCATCGGTACCCCCCACGTTAAATTCCCGGTTCGAAACTCTAGACACGGATTGAGCGTCGGTTTACCAAAACACACTATAAAGGATCCGTTCATGAGGACTGCAGTGGCTCCCACGACGCGGGTACTCATTTGCGTTCTTAATCCTAATGACGGTACAACTTTACTCCATGTCCATGTTTGGCACGATAAAACGTGAACGGTATGCGCCGTCTGCCAATCTTGTGTTGCATTCCCACTGGCGTTTTGCTGTAGTTCACCACCGTACACGAATACACGGTCGTTGGTTGCGTCGTAGGCGGAGACGTGCAGGCTTCGCGCGGGGGGAATGTCACCCGTGGTTTGAATATATTGCAGGCGTTTCTCGGTCGTCTGGAAGAGGACGGCTGTTTGGGGGTCCACGTAATCCAATTGGTCGTACGTCCCATTTCCAGTTTTTCCTAAAGGTAATGACCACGTTTTAGCTATATCCCATTTCTTGTGCATTATCATCTCAGTGTGTCCCACCCAGCGAGGCTGTATCTCCACATGCATACCCGTAAGTGAGTGCATGCTCACTTGACCCACTTTTGCATATACCCACAGGCATACCCACATGCATGTCCCACCCAGTAAAGCGGTATCACTCACATGCATACACATATGCGGGTGCATGTCCATTTGACCCACATTGCAAATACCAAACGCAAACCCACAAGCATGTTCCAAAAGTGGATACATGTCCACTTTTAACATACGCACTTGCACCCGCACATATATCCACAACACCAAAAAAACACAAAACACAAAAAAAAATACCTACCAAACAAAATCAAAATCCTCCCACCCCCAACCGCATCAGCCGTATGCCCAACCCTCCCCCAGAGGGCCGTCCGTTTAGGCCCAAACACCCCCTCCCGATTCAAAACCACCACATTCCGCCCCTCCCCACTCACAACCGATTTATTAAAAAAAATCACATCACCCCATTGGGAGGGACTCCAATTTTGGATCGGGTTGCCTTCTCGTCCGCCGATTCCCCAGACGGCGTTATCGGATGTGACTACCCAGGTTTGGTTTGTGGTTGCGGTGTGGGCTGTGGGGATTAGGAAGAGGAGGAGGAGGAAGAGGATGGGCATTTGTTATAGCGGCATTTACAGTAATCGAAATGCTTTTTTGCTTGTGGGTGATTTGTTGTGTTGGCGTGTACTGTGTATGTGTGTGCGTAGTATCTTGTCCTCGTTGTCGTTTGTTCGGGCAAAGAATCTTGGAAATTCGCAAAACCAAAAATAATTGAACAGTGGAAATGGGGGCCGGAAATCAAAAACACACTCCTCCACACAAATAGCAAGTAACTCTCCAAACACCAAGGAGAGGCGCCTCCCAATGATACGTGCATTCCAATGCATATGGTTTCATTTCATTCCAGCCACACTGGTTTTGACAACAATGCTTATGGCTTATTCATTGGGCGTTGTAGTTGGACATGACTGCTGAGTTGTATTTCCCCAATGAATGCAACTGTTTGAATTGGTAAAGGCTCTACGCAGGTAGGAGATGCCACGAGCATACTCCAACGATTTACAAAAAAGCGAGTACGAAAATGTCGCAAGACTCTCTTACAGAAGCATTCAAGTGCACGTAGCAACAATGTCCTGTCTTTTGTCTTACTAGAATATCCCATTGCTCCGTTATCCAGTCTACAATTTGCAGGACTGAATGCACACCCTACGAATGGTGTGCACCAATGGTCTTTTTAAAGGGGGGATGGAGTGGACGTGTGCTAGTGGGCAAACCTTGAGAACAGGTACGATCCATCCCCCTCCAAAGTGCAGGTTAATCATCTTTCGCTCAGTTTTGCAATCGAGCGAGAAGAATGAAATGTCGAGTTGATGATTGATCGGCCATATCGTCAAGAACCAAAACCTGGCGTCAACAATGACCCTAACAAGAACCCTTGGGCTGGTCGGTGGGGGGGGGGGGGGGGGGGGGGGGGGGGGGGGGAATGGAGAGAACAAGTTACTATTTATACGGCCACACACAAATACAAGAAAATTCGCCGGATCAATGATTGCGTGTTGTCATGGCAACTAGGTATTAAGTGGTGGCACAATGCCCCACAAAGCTTGCAAGTGTCCGTTCTTGTTTGTTGTGTGTGTGTGTGTGTGTAGTGTTGGACTTGCGAAAACCCATCAAACATCACGGAAACACTTGTTCGGTTGGGTTGGTTTTTGAAAAGGTTTTTGGTTATTTTTAAAAGCACTGTTTGGTTTTTTGTGTGGGCTATTGTTTTGTAACTCAAGGTAAAAAACCATCCATCTTGTCGCTTCGCGCCTGTACCTCTTCAACTCTCCTTGTCCAGATGGTTGAAAAAAAGGAAGCAACCCCCTCGGTAGTCTCTGACACTACTCTCAAACCCACACACACCAAAAAAAAGAAGCCCCGCAAGACCAATGTCACTCAATACGCTCCACTGGTCGAACAAGGGCATTGGCCCATCATTGTCCAGCATTCGCAGTCCAAGGGCCGGCATGCGGTTGCAAAGGAGGATCTCTCTGCTGGGACGGTGATTTGCCAAGAACGCGCTGCGACGCTTGTTGTTAGCACCCCTTGTGTCAGCGAGTTTTGTCATCGGTGTGTGGGGTCGTTGCTCAAGGCTCAGTTGTTGCAGCAGCGTGTGTCGTGTCCTGCGTGTGCAAAGACGACGTATTGTTCTTCTGGTATGTTATTATCATTCAGTCCTTGGATTGGATCTTTCGACGATGATGGTGTGTTTCATGTTTCTTGTCATTTTGTCTAGCATGCCAAAAGGCCGATGCGGCCCGTCATGTCCTGGAATGCCCCATTGTCCCCAAACTCACAGACATTGCGACCAAGCATGACATTAACGTTGATCTCTTGCGTTTGACACTATCCCTCATTGTTCGTCGTGTCCTTGAAGAGCGTCGCGCAAAGATGGCCAAAGAAGAGGTGACCGATGCGCCTATTGCGCCATGGTGGTGCATCAATGAGCTTGCGCTGCATCCACAGGTTTTTGACAAGAATTGGGTAAAGTGCGTTGCGGCGGCTGCGCAAGACATGTCAGAGATTTTGCCAGAGTCGTTGGCAATGTCTGCCCCAAAGTTGGTTGAGTTGGCCTGTCGGTAAGTCGTTGCCCGTTGTCGGTTGTATTTTTTCCTTGCTTAGGTCTCATGTGTGGAATTTAGTATCAATACCAACGCGCATAGCTTGAGTGATGACGATGAAAAGACTGCTGGTGAGCTATCGTGTTGGTTGTAGCGCGTGTCGTGCACCCCGTGGTGACTGTTTTCCGCGACACGCCAGACACGGCATTTGGGTTGTTCCCCATGGGATCCCTGTTCTTCAAGCACAGGTGTGTGTGTGTGTTTGCATTTTTTTAGGTGTGATGGTACTAATGATTTCCTTTTCACAGCTGTGCGCCCAACTGCCATTTTACCGCTGATCGCGGCATCTTGACCTACCGTACCATCAAGCCCATCAAGGCCGGTGAGGAGCTTCTCGTGTCTCACATTGAGCTTTTCCAGCCTCGCTCGACACGGAAGCAGGAGCTCTTGAACACCAAACAAATTCGTTGCGACTGCAGCCGGTGCCGTGTTCCATTGCGCAAGTCTGTCGATAGGTTCTTGGACGGTGTGCTGTGCGAAAAGTGCCATGTAGGGGTGTACCTGTCTGAATCCGAGTTTCCTGAAATTGCAAAGGATGCCCACCCTGTAGAGAATGGCGCGTCCGCGAATGGGAGCAAAGCGGAAGGGGAGCAAGATAGCAAGGCCATTGACACCAAATCGGAAGATGTGGTCGATGACAGCAAAACATTGGCGTCCAAGGACAGCGAGCAGGCGGTTGAGCGAACAGAGGAAGAGAAACAGGCTGCAGAACAAGAAGCTAAAGCCCGTGAAGAGCTTCTCAAAAAGGAATGTCGCTGCGACAATTGCGGACACGTTAAGAAACACATTGAAGTCGAAATGCTTCGTATCCAAGTCCAACGGGATTACCAACAAATCTTTCAATTCGTTCAATCAAAGAACCACGGCGCTACCATCACCTACTTTCGTCTCTTTATCGACAGGTACCAAAAAGGACGTCTCCTCCACCCCTACCACGTCCACCTCGTGAACGCCCACCTCCCCCTCTTGACCGCCTACAAAACTCTGGGCGACTATGCCTCCTGCCTCCCCATCATTAAACACGTGATTGACGTTTACGAATCGAGCAACATTGTCGCGCCGCTTCGTCACGAGTTTGTTGAACTGTATGCCGAACTGGGTATGATTCTCTCTGCGTTGGCGATTGCGAACCGAGCAGAAGGGAATGGACGGGTGCACCGAGGAGGAGAAGTTTTGGAAAAGAGGTACAAGCGGGAGACTTTGGAAGCTTATCGCAAGGCGTATGAGGTTTGTCGGATTTGTTTGGGAGAGCAGAGTGCCAAGACGGTTGAATTGAAAAAGAAGGCGAGGGTGTGATGTTGCATTTGCTTTTTGTCGTTGTGTGTGGGGGGTAGAGTCTGGGACAAGTTATTCTGTTGCGTGCATTTTCATTGACACTATACATTGATTATTTTCTGGATTCTGTTGCTGCTGTTTTATTTTTTCCTTTTTTTTTCTGCATATTTAGACATGAACGATTTGCCATCTAAACACCTTGTGATGTTGGGGTGTAGAACTGTGTGTTCGGTTCAAACGATGATTCCTTGGTCTTTTGTTGCTTTTCGGTTTTGAGCGATTGTCATCTTATGTGGTAATGACGATACGACCTGCTAGTTGATGATATTGAATTTGTATATTACATATGGGGTTTGGTGAGCGTAAAAAGTCCTTTTCGTCCTGTCATGTCCGGTGGTTGTCATCAATCGTTTCCTGGTTTGTGCGTTTTGGACAATTTGTTTTTGGGGGGCAGATGAGGGTTTGTGAGACAGGTTGATGACATAATAAGGACACGTGAGGGACACGGTTAAATTGGTCTGTTGGCACACTTGTTCATTTTTGGTGTATGTGCGTGCTTTCCATCTCTCCCATCGTATATCATTCTAATCGCCTTCCGAACGAGATACTCTTCAACCATGTCAAACGACACTGAAGCCGAAGAAACTCTCTCCCCCATCGACGCACCGACCATCCCCGCCCCCCCACCCCCCACCCGCACCGAACGCCTCCGAGTCCTCCTCACCATCCTCCCCCTCGTCGCCTCCACAACTCTAAAACACCTGACCGTTGGCCCACCCTACCCCTCCTGGCCACTCAAACTCCACCTCATTCAACAACTCGTCCGAAACGCAACAGAAATCTCCATGAAAAAAGCAGCAAAAGGCCATGATGCCCAGTCCCCACTCTCAAAAGAAACGCTTATCCGCCGTGCCGTTGCAAGCCGAACACGCGGCGAAACCCTCTTGACGCAAATGAAATTGGATCCTAAACGAGTTGATATCCGTCCGTGGAGTCTTGATCGCGCCGTTATGGACCGCTCGGTATGGACCACTCGGACAGAGTTGGATGAGTGTCTTTCTTGGGAGGGTGTTTTGGAGGGGGAGTGGGTTCAGTGGGTGGGATCTGGTGCTAAAGATTCTGGAGGAGTGGTATTGTATCTGCATGGTGGTGCTTATTATATGTTGAGTCCTCGTACGCATCGTATGACGACCAGTCGGATTTCAAGGGAGACGGGGTGTCGTGTTCTTGGTGAGTAGGATGTGCGGTGTCATGATTGATTTTCTTTTTTTTAGTGTGTTTTTTGATTTGTATTTGGTTAAGCTATTGATTACCGCCTTGCGCCGGAACATGCGTACCCCGCTGCTCTCCACGACGCTGTGATGGCCTACCACCATCTCACGCATGACCTCCGTATCCCTCCGACCAAGATTCTAGTAATGGGCGACTCGGCAGGCGGAGGTCTGACCATGTCCTTGTTGGTTTGGTTAAAACAGTTCGGCGGCAATGGAGACCAAAGTCTTCCCGGTGGTGCAGCCATGTTTTCACCTTGGGTACGTAAAGTCCTTTATCCTTGTTACAGCCATACTGGGTTTTACTTTATGACTTTTCAATGTAGCTTGATTTGTCCAATACATCTGGTCCGAGTTGGACGGACGCCAAATTCGATTATTTACCCCCCCAGACGACCGTCCCTCCCACGGACCCGTACAACCCCGCCATCATGTACGCAGGCGGTCGAGATCTGAAAGACCCCATCATGAGCCCCCTATGGGCCGACCCAGAGATTCTACGAGGTTTACCTCCCATACTCATCGTACGTAAACCCGTCATTTTAGTAAAATGTCACATTTACCCGACGTTTTGTCTAAAAACAAAACAACAAATTTTAGCAATCTGGCTCCATTGAATGCCTAGCTTCAGATTCCATTGCCCTATCACGCATCCTCCCTCCCCCAAACGCAACCATCCAACTCTACACGGGCATGCCACATGTCTTTGTCGCGTTCCCGTTCTTGAACGAGACGCGTGCGGCGTATTCGGAGCTTGAGCGGTTTGTTGCGGATATTCTGAGTGGGAGGTTTGTTGGGCGGGGACTGGTTTGGGTGGGTCGGAAGGGACCGTGGGAGGAGACTATTGAACAGTCGAGTAGCATCAAGGCGAAACTTTAGGCGTATCTCTCTTTCTCGTTTGTGTGGACATGTTTTGCGCGATGTAGTCCTTTTACGTCCTACCTGACAACATGGTCACATAAGATTTCTTACTAGGTTTAGTCCCCAATTAAACTATTTGTTCTACCTAAAAATGTTTTCTTGTTGCGAATAATCTCCCCGCAAAAACCTTTTTGACCCAACATGTACGTCATCAACCCACAAATACATCCCTTTGCCAAAACAAAATACCTTTTTGCAACACATCCTTTCTTCATTTCCAAATAACACCCCTAGCCAATACACCGTTCCTGTAAAACAATATATAACAAATCATTCACCCCCAAATGCCCTTTATCGTACAAAAAAAACGTCATGTTTACCACCTCGCCACTATCTGGATCGCTCAACAAGTCGATTATGTAATACTCCGGTAAAGTCCCGACCAGTGTGGAATAGATCGATGCTATTAGGGGTTGTTTTTGTTATTTTCCTTTTTTTATTTTTGGCTGAGTGGTGTCTGAAGTGGAATGGTTATTCATTATCCAATGGATATATGTTGCATTGTAGTTTTTGTTTCTGTCGCTCTAGATCTCAACCTTTTGCATGTATTTATGTCCCAGCCACCTGTGAAATCTTCCAGTATCGTGGTGCTTGTTTCCGGGATGGTGGAGTATGAGGGATCATTGCAAGTCGCGATGAAATGTTTTTTTTTCAGCCAATGTATTTTTTTGTTGTTGCGATGGGTGGACGGGTTTTTGTTTTTGTCATGTCCGTTGAGGATATGGGGTTGTGGAACTTGTCTTCGTGTTCTTGATGTTTGTGTTGTTGTTGTTGTTAGTGGGGGTAATGTTGTGATAAAATCCTTTGCGCAATCGAAGTCTATGGCCAACAGATAAAGCATAAAAAACCCCCCATTCGATAAATCGAGCGTTTATTCTTTTTAAAACCTAGATTTGTTTGGAGAAAGTCTAGACAAGTTGCCAAGACATCTTTCGCGCGAAATGATGAGAAATATCCCCGAGGGCTTTTTGATTACTTGGTTTTGTTGTTGAGACATTCTCGACTCGCTCGCCCTGAATCCACCAAAGGGGGAGACTACACACTTGTATATTATATGTTGCTTTTGGGTTTCTCGTTGGCGGGAAAACACTTGTGATTGACTCGTTCGAAATTTATGGGGCTTGCTACAAAAGGTGGTCTTGTATTTCCGTGAGATACAGACTGAACAAGTCCCCATATATTCCTTTTTCATGGTTAAATTGTTGTCATGTCTGCCCACCAGTCGAGCATGTTTGAGACCAAGTTTGACTCGAGTTTTACCATGAGGTTGTTGGTCCAGAGATGTAAAAAGGACCTTGGCGAATCGTTCTTGGGTCAGTGTTCAGTGTGGAAAAACTTGGATGGGGTTAACAATGCTTTTATGTTCGATACCCATAGTTTTTGACACATTATCCCCATGATATTTGTAGGTTACATCCTCCACCGCATCGAATATCTCGACAAATGTCAGCACACCCTCCGCCTCGAAACCTCGCCTCACAACCCACCTACCCACACCACCATCACACGAACAAACCAGTTCATGGAAACCCTCTTTCACTCCCGAGCTGCACGCGCTCGAATTCTGTACACCCTTTTCCACGGTCTCGCCTGCACATCCAGTCTCACAGCCGTCGTAACCACCTTTATCCTCGCCCTCTTATATCTCGAAACCAGGGTTGACCATTCCACCAAGCTCATGCAAAAGAGTGGCACGTTGGAAAAGTTTGTCGTCGCGGGAATCACGGCAGCAAAGTTTCATTTCGATGAAGATGTCAAAATATGCAAGACCACGGTTTGGATGCTGTTGTTGCGGTGTGGGATGGAGGTTACCGACGCCGAGGAAGATGCGCTGAGAAAGGGGGAGCTTTGGATGGCCAAGGCTATGAGATTTCGATACTGGATTCGACCGGATGAGTTCGCCACGTTTGAGCAAGAGGTTGTGAAAGGTGTTGAGAGATGTTCGTTGAGGGTTGACCATCGGCTGTTGGCATTAGATGGACGAAATCTTGGATGGATGCGGCCGACCCTTCAGTTTGCGCAATCGGCATCGAACCTCTCCCCTCGGGATCCAAACAATGTCCTCTGGTGCACACCTCCTATACCCAGCACCTCTGCATATACCCACTCACCCTCTGCCACACAAACGACGACTCCAACATCCAACCCATTCTACGCCAAAGCCCAAGCACTAACAACCCACGTCAACCACACCTTTGCAATCACCCTCCTTTGCCCACACGCCTCGAGCAGCATCTATGAAGGTGCAATGCATGCGCACGCCTTTCTCGCCAGGCTCTGTGTGGATAGGTACTGGGTCTCCCTTGCAAACATCTTACGCATTCGCCACTCGGAGGATGCCGCCAGGCTGGGGTACACGGCACCAACAGATACGGCCAAAGAACTCCAGAAGGAAACGGAGCGGTTGTGGGATTGGGCCGACATGTCACAGCACGCGGGGAACGTTCACTGGGCCTTCATGATGAAGTGGGCACAGTCCGTGTATTGGACCCAGACACCATATCCGCCAGAATGGGACAGTTTGAGAGATTTTGTGCAATTTAATGCGAACAGTGTAGAAACTCCCATACAGGGAACATTGAAACGGGTTCGGGCGGCGTCAATGGGGGCAATGGTCCCCAGTAAAAAGCACCTGGCTGGAGCGGGTGAGATGCTGGTTGTGCCCCGATACCCTGTACAGGTTGAATTTGTCCACTATCCAAAGGCGCACTCGGACGACCGCCTTCAGGATAATGGACAGTCATGTCATGAGGTAGAGGTTTTTGCGATTGCTGCTGGATAAAAGGACCCGTTGGGAAGGCGTGAAAGATACCACTGTCGCGTTGCTCGACATTACTAGTTTGTATTAATTCCATGTTACGATGGACGATTTGGAAAGTAACACGAATAAACATGGGATTGTACGGCTTTTATACAGAATCCGGTAAAGGCAAACGTCCGGCTTCAACGCACCTAATTGATCATAATCTTTTTCCAAAAAGACCCCAACATGGACAAATTCGCATACTGCATATATTTCTTCTATTCAAAAGTGTTGCAATTGTTTTGGCGTGCTTTATGTCGTTATATCTCGGATACCGCTGCGGATCCATGCAGGTGGTAAGACTGGTGAGACTGGGGAAGCTGGCGGCTCCTCCATCGCAGGTGTTGCCGAATCTCCAGAAGGACGCGGCGCTTCCTGTATCGATAACGGCGTATCACGCTCCCCGTTACAGAAAGGTTCAGCGGCGGGAGGCGCAATACGTATACGTAGCTTCGAGGGAGAGATTCCAGTCATCATTTCCACTTCTGCCTCATCGTCGTCGTCACTTTGTACTTGAAGTTTAGCCAACATATCTCGTAGCTCATCGTACAGATTTCCAACTTGTGTAACGTCATTCATAGCTTCCGTCAAAATTTTTTGGTGAATTTCGCTGAGGCTGCTGATAAAGGCTTGTGCCAGCGTTCCGGAAATTCTACCGTGCACTCGTATAAACTCTTTACGAAATACGTGCACAACAAACTTCTGGAATGTTTTGCTGGATAGGAATTGATTGCGAAGCAGCGAGAGGTTTACCACCGCGGCCCGATCTCTTCCGAGTCTGTCCACCATTCCTTGCCATTGATATTGATCAAATATTGCTGATAGACTTGTGACTTCAGCAGATAGTTCACTGATCGTTTCTCGCAATGAGAGTGCTCCACTTGTTAGCCGAACATTTGTATCTAGTTTGTTGTAGGCCCCCTCAAGGTTCTCAGTGACAGCAGTAAGCCCTCGGATTCTTTCCTTTAGGTCGGCCATTCGTATTTCCAGTTCATCCACTTGAGAGGACTGGGCATGGGCATGTGTCTTTAACTCCTCGATCATGGCTCCGCCCGTCTGTTTCCATTCACAAAACTGCATAGTTCTCCACATATCCACTTCCTCCATCCAAGTCTTTGATTTGTCATCGCAATGGTCGAGCCTTTGGGATATGCGCTCAGCACGCTTGGAAAACGCCTGAAGCTCCTTGATACCTTCCCGTACTTCATCCCTTATGGGCGCGTAAGCTGCGTCAGTATTGTGCATCCCTTCGAACATATTCGCTACCAAGGTTTGAAGCCCATCCGCTAGTTGCTTTTTTGCATCGTCAACCACACGCTCAGCCACTTTATGCTCCTCTCTGAGACTTTGGCGGAGCTCCGAGTTATTCTGGAGCTTGTTTGCAAGGCGTTTTCGCACTCCACGGAAGTCCTCTCGTCGGGCATCGTCAATGATCAGATCTTCCAGCTTACTTATAAAGTTTACAATGTCTGGTGGTGGCACTGGAATATCGTCATTCTGAACTGTCACACCGCGGGTGAATTCCAAAAGATGGTCCAGTGAGACGTTCGAAGGGTGGTTTGACGGAGTCAGGTCGATCTCCATTGACGTAGATAATGGTTTCTCCATGTTCATTGTCGGGCTAGCGATGAGTAGAGAATCCTCTGGCAACATGGCTTTAGTGTCGCTTGAGATGTTGGAAGGGTGACTGAGCGGAGTTGAATCAGCCGTCACTGGCGTAGACGATGATGCCGCCATATTTCTCGGTGGGCTAGCGAAGACCAGGGAATTCACTGGCATCATATCTTCAACGCCTATCGTGAAAGCTGGGACTTCTGGGAACCACTTCGAGGGGCTATTAACAGGACTAGGGCCCCATGAAGTATCCATATTTGAATCACTGACAGCCCACGGGCTGCGAAGTTTGTCCTGCACCGGTGTCGATTTTTGGGGGGTCATGATTGTAGGAGAGCATTGGAGTGGCGGGGTCAAAAGTTTCCGGAGCTCAGGCGTTCTATGCTCTGGGCCAGGTGCTACAGGATGAGCCATTCGACTATGCTCACTTGTGTGCGCGTTCCTGTCCGCTTTTTCCTTTCGCGTGGATGGTCGACAGTCAGCAATGACAATGATAGATGAAGACAGGGATCTTTCGTGCGTAGGTTTTGTGTCGCTAGAAGAGCGACTGCCGGCAGTCCCGCCGTCTTGGTGCACCGTTTGCTTATCATCGTCCAAGGACTTCCTGGAATTATGACCATTCTTCGAGCGTGTCGTTTCGGATGGTCGGTAAGAACGTGCTTGTGCAAAACGAGAACGAGAACGTTCCACTTGAGCGTCCCCCTCCCAACGATCCAAGAGCCTTTTTTTCTTTCTTTTCTCTTTCTTGGCACGGTTTCGACGTGCGTTACGTTTGAGCAACAGAGCCCTGCGACTGGGACTGCCATTTGAAAGTGTCGAATGAATTCCGATCGAAAAAACAAGCACATAGTAAGTGGACATCAAGTTGTGGTTGGCTAACATTGAACTGTCTACTTACGGTGTAGATTGACGTGCATGGCTAGGTAACTCATCGCTGTCAGTATCTGGATGCCTGCTCCGGTCACGATTACTTGCAGATGTCGAACACCTGCTTCTTCTTCTTCTTCTTCTCGGATAACTGTCCATCCAGGAACGCATCTTAAAGTGTTGAGAATCAGATGAAGAACTGTCTTCAGAGCTACTTGCACTCTCAGATGTATCTGTGCTGGATTGTCTACAGGTTTCAGGGATGATTTTGGGAGCCATTACGTCAATATCCCGCGATGAGGAGGGCAAAACGACCTGTCAAAAGAGACAGCCCCCACAGATGGATGCTCATTGGAGGTACGTACCTTTCCTCCCCCATCTCATGTATTATTGTACACACAAAAGCTTCAAAGAACTGCAAGGATTTTGACAGGTGAAGCGTGGGAATTTTGGTCGAACTGCTTACGTGGCTGAATGGAATTGGTTCGAATCACGATCATGGTTTAAACAAATGCCTTAAATGGACATGATTTTTGCCTACATCTCTCATCCCATACATTTACAAGTGCGATATATAAACAATGAAGAGCGTCCACAAAAAGTGACGTTTCCAGCCTACAAAAGAATATACCCATCCGTCCAAGTGATTATGTAAATAAATCAGCGTAAAACCTGCAAATTGCGTCCCAATTTGAGTTTTAGAAAACGAGGTGGCCATTCATGGTTCACAGGTGAGAGCCCTTACCGTCCAATGGACATGTTTGTTTTATGTCTATTACAGACTTCTTCAATGTGGTGCCGTCGTATCAGAGGACTGTCGAACGATGAGACAACAGAAACGATCAGAAAACATTAATTTCACAAGTGAAAAGCATCCGCCATATCTTCCAACTCACGGTCTTCGGAACGTCCCCTTTATTGTTCGACAATACTTGTGGGCGCATATTGCCGTTGTCCGTACCAACATGCCAAGCGTATGCCTGCTGATTACCATGCCATCTAATAGCGGCCCAATGTTCTATATGTGAAAGTTGAACATCAATGAGAATTTCCAGGCAACCCCTCAAAGTGCCGCTTACCATCAAGTCCTCAAAGCTCAAGCTGTTTGAGACGATTCGGATAAAGTACATCCCTGGAGTATGTGGTAGCGGATGCACGAAAATGAACAACTGTGCCGCTGTTCGACTCAGCTTCCGTGGTATAGATGTGTATCGCTGCAGGTCTTCAACCCATACTATGTAAATCAGGTCCTCGTGAGCTACCTCGGTAAAAAATGATGTGCGTGGCCTGTTTGGCTCATTGGGCCACGCTCGTTGCGACAACGTCGGGGACTCTACTTCATTTGAAGGGTGTCCGCTTGGGAAATGAACACTTGCAGGACGACGGGTCGTATCTATGAATGGCCGGTGACCTGACGCTCCTACGCAAGACTGGGGATCGTGGGAGCTGGCAGATGAAGGCGTATCGGATACCCCGTCTAAATCCTGCCCGGAGATGTGGCCATCACGGATATAGTACGGTGAATGGAAGATGACTTCTGCATGTCGGCTAGCAAAGTATGGTGCAGTAGCGCATATTGACTTTTCCAAATTCCCTTTGTATCCAGTGTGAGTGGACAGGTCCACCTTTTCAAGGATATGAAAAGTCAGACAGAGATCATGGCATTGCCCGTTGGTGGAAAATAACACACATACCGGCCATCCAAGACAGTGGACAAACTCATCAAAGTCGTGACTAACGGTTCGGTGTCCAAGGATGTCATCTAGCGACTCATGCCCAGACCGACAGAATAATACACACATGCTCATGCAATCGCGCCTAGTATGGGGGAATAAAGGGATGAGTGTCTGTTTGAATGCTCCAGAACAATTTTCACAGGTCTTTCGTCTTACTCGGGCATCCCATCAATCTTTTGCAAATCTTTCAAGAGAGCATCCGACATCTGCAATGGCCATAGCTTAGATTGGCTTTCTGGCGTCAGGAATCCCAATTGGCCCAAAAACAAACGGAAGGATTGCGGCCTGGGCAGTACGGAATTGAATTTTTAACGTTTTGAAAAAAAAAAAGGACAAATAACGATGAAGAAGTTTTACCCAAGGTCGGGGTCAGTGAGATCAACAGGTCGTGGAGGGGTTACAGATGTCGGACATCGGTAAGATTCACTTTTTGAAATTCGAGTTTTAGTTTAACTTGTAAAGTGCCCCATGAATTGCAGCAAATGCTTCGTTGGTCTCTCACCTTTTGAGCACCTCCTTCGCTCGTTCCTGCTCTTGCTTCATCCACTTTTCTGTGATTGCCTTGACAACACCATGACAGCGGGAACTATCACTTCCAAGTGGTATGATATCGTCCAATGAGGGTATACTAGAGTCGTTGATGGAATGGAACTCGACCACGGATGCGTTGCGTGGTGTATACGGGTATGGGGCCGGGGTGAAATGACGTCCAGTTGTGGGTGACAAAGCAAGTTGTGGATTCAACACATGATGCTGCGGAGATATCGTAATTTCGGACGTTGAACGTAGGACAAGGGCAGATTCCGTACTAGCGTGAGGGGATGAAACTGTCCTGCTCTCGTCTGTGTACTTGAGGGAGGTCATCCATGTATATTTACCAGTACTCTCGCGTAACACCAAAGTCATTCTTGGCGTTAAGATCTTGCCAGTTCTGTTTTCTGAAAGAGGGCGGCCCTGCCCCATGCTCAGGTCGTCCTCTACCGCCCAATGCGGCGTCTCGATGATACCTATGATGACTCGTCGATCATATGCATAGTACCGAATGTAGCGCCTGTAGTCGGAGATTCCAACATCGCCGCCTATATCATCAGGTGATTGGATTTGGGGAGCAGATATTAACTGTTCCCCTTCCAATTTTGTGGTCTTCATTGACTTTATACGGTCGCGAATGCCAACAATCCTTCGAACTTCTGCTTCCTCATTCCATACACTGCTGATACGAGTAACTCCTGTGACCTCTCCATATGGCGGAAAGTTCCCCAACTGGTTCAACATATGCGCCATACCCATCTCGGCCGCACTTTTTATCATCATTTCTGCTGTCAGGTTTGCAAAAGTGGGCAGACCAAGTCCACCATCCTTCGTACCCGTGCTGACGGGTGGTGTTGTCGAAATAGGAACAGTCGATGATCGCAGTTTTGGAATCAGCTTTGACGCAGCCATAGAGTGGCGCTGGGCTTTTTTCTTGTCATTGACACTGGCGATAACTGATTGCACACTTGCAACGGTAGGGACACGTTCCCTATCGCTACTGCTCAAACCATTGCCAGCATCTTTGACGCTTCCTCCTGTGGAACTTGCGGACAGACCGTGGGAATGCGATATCGCATGGGCGCTAGTTCCATTACTGACTACTGCAAAATCGTCCTCTCGCTCCAACACACCAATGCCGCGACACAGCGTTGCAATTACTGCATTGTGGCAATCTCGGTCATCAACGATCCATTGTTCGACAACTGCCCAGCGGATCATGCAGTCGTACGCGCTGATAATTAGCGATTGAACTGCCTGGAGGAACAGAGGGAGTGATTGACTTTCGTTAAAGGAATGAGGTGGATACGCCAAGAGCATAAGATATACGAACCACGAGGTTATCTTCCAGCAGGCTCGTATCGATGTATCTGCAAAGAGTCAGCACGAGCTCTCTTGGGCAGCTCTACGTATACATATACTACTATGTCAGCGGTAGTTCCGGACGGGCTCGCTGAGCACCATTAGTGAAGAACTACCTTATTATCCCGCCGAATGTACTTGTAAAACGCCGCAAAGTGGTTGAGCGCTTGAAAAGCAGTTTTCATCACGTCAGGTGGCCAGCCACTAATAAGCTGAAGCGAGATGATCGACCAAGGTATCAGAAAAGCCACCGTGAAAGAAAACAAGGAAGCTTGCTGTACCTTTTCTTGTATCGTCTTGACCGCTAACGCTGGAAGTCCTGGACAAAATGCCGCATCTTCCGCCACAAATGTATTCAATAGATGAAGGACGTATCGAGCATTGACTGGAGAATGTTCAACAATGAGAGAGGTGAGGAGGATTTCCAAAAGATGGGATTTCAGCTTGTATTATGAAAAAAAAACGTAAACTGTTAGCGTCACCCATGAACTTGGCACAATTTTGCAAAAACATCTCACCGTTCTAAAGGTTGCTTCCGACATGTCGTCACCAGAGGAAGTAGTAGAATCATCTGACTTTGCGTACATGGCTTTTATCTGCCAGAATAGAATGTTGGACAACTGGATACTATGGCTCTCGACATGTATACGCGGTAAAAAAAATAGCGTACCATTTTGGAAAGAACGACTTCTTCGGCACCGCCGGCGTGCCTATTATATTGATCATATATTTCCCACCCAGTGCCGACAGGCACCTCGTCGAAATGATTTGGGAGTCCCAGTATGCATCCCATGACCCGGTACGCGGCTCGTCGCAGATCATCCGGGTCAACTTTGGCGTTAAAGATTGGGGGCAGCGATGGCAAGATCCGGCGAAGCGCAATGACAAAATCTGGGGCTAAAAGGCGAACGCCTTCCAAGTCGCGTACGAATAGCTCTCCGGTGTTGAGCATAATGGCAGTGAGCGACGGGGCGTCGCTGCGTAGGCCCTGTAGACGATATATAAGAAAGAGCTTCGCCGTGACTGATAAAATCAAAACTGCGACATACATCCTTGAGGGCAGTGTAAAAGCGCTCCAGATACGTCCTCAGAAATTTCCGTCGTCGCTGTGGTTGGCAGAATATCCGGCACAGAATTCCTAGTGCTTCAGCTTTCCCTTCCGCATACCTTTGTCGCAGGTCAGATTTCAGCTCACTCGTATCAAAGTACTGTTCCCTTATTTGCAACTTACTCAGGTCCCATCTTTGGCGCGGCTTCAAACAGCCATCCGCCCAACATGTGCAGGAGCGTATTTCCGTCAGGGACTGTGGAAACGGTACCGTCCTATAATATGCAATGAGCCAATATTTCTACCGAGCAGTCGGGGTAAGATACGCACCAAAGGATCAGCATCGATGCCTATCGAGTGCCATACATGGACAACTCTCGCGATTCCCTGTGCCATATAAGGGTTAAAGAAAGCAGCCCTCGCATGAGGTCAACTAAAAACAGTACCTTGATGGCAACTTCGAAATTCGCAGCACGCAGCGCATTTGGATTTCCGATCAGATCTATAAAAAGAAATTCGAAACTTTAAGACCTTCTCCGCAATCAGTTTTGGCATTTTTGCAAATCCCAGTTCACCTTACATATCATACGGTGCCATGAATAATAAACAAAATCTGGAGGTAAATCGAGTGTTACGCTGTACGAGTCGCTGCACAGCGAATCAGCCTCTTTCAAAACTTGCATCCCACTATGGTTCTCTTTGGAGCAGACAGGGCTTACATGGAAATATGAACGTTTTCTGCTCCCTCTTTTGTTCCGTACAAGAGCCCTGCTACCCTTTGGGTAAGTGCAAATATAGTGGCGCTCCATTGGCGGATCACTTTCACGCGGTGAGTCCAAAGAGTAAAATATCTCTGGCACCGTTTTTCCCGCATCAGTAAACTAGCCAGAAATTTACTTTGCTTGACTTTTAAAGGTCAAACCTTTAGATGATCCCACATGTAGACTGGTTTGAGGTTGGATCGCAGCCATAGCTCAACAAGCACCTTTAAAGGTCAAATATGTATTACAACGTGGTCCTTTGCGTAGAATCTCCGATAATTGGCCACTTACCCTGATCAAGTGCTCACACAACTCATCCGCCATTCTCGGTCCCGGATCCTCGCCCTCATATACATTCGACTGATGCTTGTCCCCTTTGGTGAGGGAATCTCCGGCACTCTTTTCCTTCTCCATCGGCTCTCGCAACAAACAGTCAGAAATCCCAATTATGACTTTCAACAGCACAATCCACGTCTCCTCAGAAAACTCTGAGCCAAGCTCACGTCCTGCTGATGTGAGGATTTTGAGGACTCCGTGGCACAAGTCAACGTGTAGCGTGAGGGGATCGGTATCGTCGGGATCAAGTTTATTTTTTGACCGGTCTTGGAGCCAGGGGCTGTAGGCCATCTCAGTGCGGGAACGCGGTTGGAAGAGGAGAGAGAATTGTTGAAAGATTGTCTATTGGGTAAATAATTACAGTGAGCAATTTTCAATAGAGTGTCACACGACTTTAACGATCGGCTTTGACAGACCTGCCAGAACTTTTGCTCTACATCCGAGCCCTTCCGCTCCTGGATAGCACCTGGGAGAGTACTCGGATCTAACAGCCAATTAGAGTAAACGGCAATGGTCTGATGTATTATTCCGACATCCTCAATGGGGAGAGCAAATCCCTGCCCAACGACTTCCATCGCCCATCGAACGTGCGCTGGAGAGGTGAGGAGGGATGATGGATCCGGAAGTAGGGGGGAGTTGGGCAGGAGGCATTGCGTGACCTCATGGATGAGCTTCTTTTTAACTCCCAATGGGAATCCAGTGAGGATATTGGATTCTGTCAGGTTCATGAAGATGAGCGCAAGTTACCAGCAGCATGACAATAGATCTTACCGGGATCATGCTGAAGTAGCCCAAGCTGCGCAGCTCGGTCTATGAACATGTTGGCGAAATCTTGTTTCTTTGCCAACGTGGATGCGCGAAAAGAATGGCTCTGAAGCGGTAAATGTGCACATCATAAATGTTAAAGGTGAGAACGGTTACATAACTGAAGGGTGATTTTACGTCTCAAGTTGGTGAGATGTATCATCCCCTAGTCATTGAGACGCCAAAGTATCGTATTTTCCATTTTCCGCGCTGGATATCTATCTATCCAAAAGGTATTCACATGAACACGCCGACTTACCAAATCCAAAGACGGAACATGGAGCACTTTCACCGGTAGGGTCTCTTTGCTGTCGAGCTAGTTTCGAAGAGAAGCCAGCGAAGGGCGCTCCAAGTCGCAGAGGAAAAAGGAGAAAAAGCCGTAAATCTCACGATTTAACAAGTGTCGTTGAACCTGATTACGTGAGGAGGCTTACGTGGAATGTGAGTCAGCACCTTTGGAGATTGACAACCACACTTTCCGTTTCTACATAGAGCGTAGGAGAATACAAATGTCAGTATCCCGCAGCCTTGCAGCCAATTGAATAAACTAAGTTTATTGGCGACATTGTCATCGTGAAAGATAAACAATAAAGACGGGTTCATTTGCGGCAATCTCACATTAATCATTTTTCTATATAAACCAGCCCTCTTTTCCCTCTGCTTGTTCTTTACCCCCCCCCCCCCCCCCCTCAACTCTCAAGGAAGCAAACAAGCATGAAAAGAATGGAGATCTGGTACCGAGAACTTTGTCCTACTGACTAATGACAACGAGTATGTCTTATCGCACGTGTATTTTGGCCTAGTTAGTAGTAGTTAGCTTTATAAGGTTGAATTCACTCTGGTTTATTGTATGTGATATTTGTTATTGCAAATAGACTAGGGGATCATCGAGATCTTCACCAACAGCGCTAGATATTCGCAGATTCTGTTCAAGGGACAGGCGTTACAATGTATGATCTCCTGCTGCGGAGATCATCGTATTTATAATAACGCTTGTCTACGGTTATTTCGCATCCATCCTGGATAGCATAAAAGTCCCCATTCTGGAGGCACAAACATTATGTGGATTGAAAAGGTCACACTGAAAAAAAAGACTGTCACTTGGCGGCCGTAGTGCCCGCACCAGGAGTTGAACC
>QEAR01000152.1:0-21483 GCA_006535965.1 Spizellomyces sp. 'palustris' | reverse complement strand
GGGGGGGAGAGCAAAGACCTTCTTTTATAGACCTCGAGTGTGGCAAAATGGGGTCCAGCTGAAAAAAGAAAAGAAGCTCTTCGAACAATCAAGGGTCTAACCGGAACTAGCCGGCTCTTTATATTGCTAGTGCCACTTCCTACGGCCTCCACACTATGCAAAAAAAAGCTTATTTCATGACTTTATCATGACTACAAATGAGATGGTATATTCTCAACTGGGAATTCATCCGATTATCAAAGTCGGTTTGGCGGAGTGGTTAACGCGGTGGCCTGCTAAGCCATTTCCTTCTGGGAGCACAGGTTCGAATCCTGTAGCCGACGCTATATATTGTTTGTTCTAAGCGATTTGATTTTTTTTTTCTCAACTCGTCTTGCCATTGTCGTATTGTTTCTACTTTTTTGATATCCTACCTGGTATCGCAAAACCATACTATGATCTTTTAGTACGATACTAGTTCTTTGCGGATATTCTCTACGTCCATAGTGTATGATAAACCTCAATACATAACCATTCCAGTTTAACTGTTTAATAATATGTTAACTATGATGAATAAATCATGAATTGTATTGCCACAACGTTGCCTTTTGATAGGATACATATAGAAGCTCCATTTACATCAAAAAACCAGTTTGGTATTAAAAGAAAAGTTGGAAATGTAAAATGTTTACGCTCATTTTCTCGCCACCAAGTTTTTGGGTTTTTTATTTGGTAACCAACTAGGGTTTTTGATATGATGCAACGTTTGTCAAGAGTATGGAAAACCCACCCATGGAAGCTCTCTCGACGACCTTTTGAAACGCCATATTCCTGTACCAGAAGAAAGCTCCATTGTAATTCTTGTTTCTTGCGGGATGGAAAGCTGCCCACCGAATTCCCCGGAATCAATATCCCATAAACTTTTTGTAAAACCCAAACCCCTTCAATGTATTTAAAGCAGCTCGCTCGTCCTCTGAACCGAGAAAACCGCCAAATCGGTATATTCGTTTGGTAAATTATCATCTCGGTATCTAGTACACGGTGTATGTTGAATGTAGCGTAGGTTAGCTTTTTTTTTGTTGGTCATTCATTTAGGAATCATGTGTGATTGTACAATACGTACGGCCATTTCAAAGACAAACAACAAAAAAGCTTATTTCATGACGACAATCATGTTTTAAAAGCAGCTTTTTGCATTGAAAAAAAACGGGACAGGACAGCAGATTTATGCAAGAGCAATGAAAAAACAAGAGACAACACAGCGGATATACGCAAGAATTGTAAGAAATCATTGTTAAAAAGATTATACAAGACAACGCAAAAGCAAAACACAGTAGGAAGCACATTCCTTCAACGTCTTTTTTTTTTATATTTTTTCGATAAAGAAATCATAATCACACCATCACACACCATCACACACACACACACGCACACACGCAACAACAACAGCAAAAGCCTCGCCAAAACGAAAGAAAAAAAAAATCACACACCCACCCACAAGTATAAAAAAAAAGCATCAGAAAGTCTCTCTCGCCTAAAGTTCCACACCACCAACCCACAAAAAAAGAAGAAACACCCCCCAAAACCACAACACGCAACTCAAATACATCAGGTCCCAACAACACAAACCAACACCCCGTCCACCCTCGGACACACATCCGAAACCGCCACCCACCAACACTGAAGCGACGTGACCGCACCACGCAACAAATCCTGAGCCTGTTTGGAGGCGCTCACGAGGTCTTTACGAAGAACGGGTGTCGAGGGCGGAACGGTTGGGATCGATTCGGCGTAAACAGACGTAGGGATAGGCGTAGGGACAGACGTAGGGACCGCTTGACAAACGTCTTGAATCGGAGGAGAAGAAGAGAGGGCAATGGCGGAATCGGATGGCCGAGACTTGGGTTCATCAAACACGGGTACGGTTTCGAAATCCATTTCCTCCATATCCATAGACCAAGACGTGGACTCTTCAGACATGGATTCGAAAAAGACGATACCCTCCATCCAGTCACGCACTTGAGCCAACGACGCACGGTCAAAAGGGTCTAAACAAAACATGCGCTCCAAGACCCATCCCAACGATTCCGAGAACCCAAATTGTTGACGTACGGGGTCGAATCCGCTGTTTAGCATCGTCTCAAAGAGTGGGTCCGTGGGTGTCGGTTCGATCCAAGGGTTTTGACCAGTGAGAAGATTAATGAGTATGATGCCGAGGCCCCAGACGTCATTGGCGGGAGTCGAATAGCCAGGTCCAGAGGCGTCGAGGCATTCGGGGGCCATGTACCGGACACTCCCGCATCCAAATTCCGTAGACCACTCTTGAGTGGTTGCAAGTCCAAAGTCGGTGAGTTTAAGTGAAATGGTCTCATCAGCAAATGTAACGAGCACGTTTTCGGGTTTCAAATCGCGATGGTAGATGCCTTTGGAATGGCAGTATTCTAATGCGTCGAGGAGCTGGTAAAAGAGGGTGCGAGCCAAAGCGGGATCAAGTCCATTGCGCTTCTCAATCAAGTCAAACAGGTCTGTATCGCAGTATTCGAGGACAAGGTACAAGCAATCGTCCGTGTCGATTGTTTTAAAGAGTTTGACAATGTGATCGTGCCCAGAGAGGAGGGACATGACGGTTGCTTCATTGTGCTGGAGGGCGAGTTGAGTGGGTGTGAGGTTGGATTTAAAGAGGCATTTGACGGCGAATTGGTCCGAGGGGTTTGTAGTGGATTCTGCGAGGTAGACGACGGCAAACGAGCCCATGCCGAGGACGGAAACGAGCCTGAGACGGCCGTCGTCTAGGAGCTGGCCGATTTTATCGTGCGGGTTAAAGTCGTCGTCGTCGT
The DNA here is from genome assembly GCA_006535965.1 of Spizellomyces sp. 'palustris'. Lineage (NCBI taxonomy): Eukaryota > Fungi > Chytridiomycota > Chytridiomycetes > Spizellomycetales > Spizellomycetaceae > Spizellomyces > Spizellomyces sp. 'palustris'. Next base: position 18,667 of record QEAR01000152.1, on the reverse strand, counting down.
TCATGGTTATGGTATCCTTTAAAAATGTGTCGCGGAGCGAGTGAGGATATCTTTTAAATGTGTAAAATGCCGAGAGTCGTTTCGCTCAAGAGACGGGTTATTGTGTGTTGTTGTGTTGAATGAATGTTACAAGGGGTCTCAATCGTGTGGTGGATCGTTTGCAAAAGGAGTGAGATGGGTAGAACCCACTAGAAAAAGAATGATGAGATACGAATATTCCAAATTGAAAATTCAAAAGAATACATACCAGACACCAAAAGAATGAATCTTTTGACGATCGATTACATTTCTTGATGATGGTACGAGTGCTCTCCCGGAAGGAAGCGCTGACATTACAAGTGAAGAGTCATATTGAAGTTCTAGCCCAAGTGGGAAATGTCTTGTGTAGTAGTAGTGGAGAGGGTATGTAAAAAGAAAAAAGGTCTACAGGAATGTAAATCTCTTATATACAAACGAGGGGCGAGTGTAAATCTGTATAGAAACCAATGGAAAGTTAATACCGCGTTATATACATTGAACGCGCGTTCCATCTCACCTCGTCCAAACTCGTGTGTTTCTTGTCAGCCCCAAAATGTAACAATGTATAGTTTCTAGAGTGTCGTCGTTTGGAGGGCGATGGAATGCAAGCAACGCCCGTTTCCCTTTGTAAAGTGTCCGTAAAAGACCACAAAGGGGAAAAAGACCCGCAAGTGTGTGTGTAGAGCCACTAAACCCACACACTCTTGTGAGCAAAAGAGTCGTAGGAGGAGGGAAAGTAATTTGGAGAAAGAGTATCAAAAAGACTATGAGAGAGAGAGAGAATAATAAACTGTAAAGAGTTTAGTCAGTCAGTTGAATAGAGTATTGGAGAGAATGAACGTACCAAATATTCCCACACACGCAGCACAGCACAGACAGAGAGTAGGGAGAGTAGGAGGGAGGGAGAGAACAAACGTTGGGACAGAGAGTAGGGAGGGAGGGAACAAACGTTGGGAGAGAGAGAGAGAGAGAGAGAGATAAAAAAGAGGTCAATAATATTAAGAATAACTGGAGGGATAACAAATTCCCACACACACGCAGAGACAGAGAAGAGAGACAATTTTGTTAAAATGGGGTCATCTGGTCTCTCCTTTTCCCAGTTTATCAATTTTGACAAGTGGCCCCCAATAGTTGTATCTCTCTCTATTTCACATGACTCGTTAACATTAGTCATTCTTACCTTTTCTTCTCTACTTCCTCTCGTTCTTGGTTGATTCAACACACTATCGAGTGCGTGCTATTGCGTTAAGACAAGTACACTCGTTATAAACGGACAGACGAATGCAAATAACAAACACGCGCGAGTCATGTGGCGATATGGCGTGTGTGTTTCATAAACTTCCAGAATGTGTGTTCTTGTTGTGATTTGTTGCCAGTTAGTTTATGGCGTGCTTTTTTTTGCAATTGGATGAGAGAGGCGCCGTCCTCCGACCAACGAAAGCGACAAGCCCGCTTTTTGTGGATTGGTTCCTAAGGAAACACCTGAGACTCGGGTTTGCTTGACAAGCCTCTTTTGGTCGCTAAGCCCGTAAGCAGCAAAACTACCTTGATGCTGAGCCCTCTCCCTGTAGTTTTCCCTGACTCCCCGCTGCCAACAAAAGCCCTTTTGAAAAAACGCCGTGTGTTGCGTGTGTTGCCAATGTATGGCGCAACCCTGCTCCAATGAAAGAGTGTTGTGATTGACAAGCCACTATCCGTCCCTATCTTGCGCCTTTAAACGTTTGGCCTGGTTATCGGATGATTGGGCCAAAGTCCCCCCTCGCTGACTGATAAATCCCCAATGTATTCGCTCGGGGATCTTCCACTCTATCGGGCTTTGTGACTCGGGATCTTTTATGGCGTTTTGCAGGTTCCCCATCCTTGTGTGTGTGTGTGTGTTGGCGTTTGTGTGTGTTTTGAAGGGTGGCGTTTAAGGGTCCTCCCTATCCCTTTTTTACCCTGCTAGGCTGGGTTTGGGGGCTTGCTTTGTTTGCTTACCTATTTTGCATCTTTCTGTTTAACCAGCCTTTTACATGGCACAGCTAAAAAAGATTGCACGGTTCGCGACACGTTTGTTATCGATGCATGGGTTGCATTTGATAAACCCCATTCGCGCGTGATATCCGCAATTGGGAATATACACAACACACACACACACACACGGACAAGAGACAAGCTATTATGATTACAAGCGATAGCAAAAGTGTGAGTGGTGTGAAAAAGTTGTGATGACCTTGAAAGGATCCATTATTATCGCTTTGCACCCACAAACACAGGGTCATGTATACAAGGTTTTTTCCTCGAAACTTTTGGAAACAAGGTTGGCGTTCTTTGAAATATCGTCATACAGACCAACCTCAGGTGACTAGAAAACCAAAATGATCTCATAAGGTAGCTCTGGGATTGCGCCAAGAAATGTTTCAATGATTCCCAACCTTCCAACCATTTGCGTTTCAAGTTCCAAAACAAGGCTTTACATAACTGCTTATCAAATGATACTTGTTTTGCACGACACGTTTGAGAAACGATATAGTAAAACGATTAGAGTTGTGTGCCGTTTACTTTTCCGCTTGTGAACGAGTGTGAATGAGTGCGTGTATAGTGTGAGTGGGCCCCAACAAGGTGAGATGGGGGTGGTGTGCTGGACACAAAACGGGGAAAGGTCACATTGAACAAACCCTGTTGGTCCCCGCCCACCTTTTCGGTGCGGAGGGATGGGGTATAGCACACTGGATTATACAAGATGAAACTTGAGCTGTGGTGACAATGTCTGTGTTGCCGTCCATAGCCAACACGGAACGCTGCCCAACCAAACAAAATAAAGGGACGTTTTTTGTGTATAAGTGTGTGCACGTCCAGTAGTAGCGCGGCAAGAAGAGAGCGATAGAGAGAGAGAGAGAGAGCGGAAACAAGCAAGGGGAGACAAGGCGAACAAGCTGTGTGTGTTGCAGTTTTGGCAAAAGATTTCCAGCTTCTCGTGTAGGATAAGAATTGGGCGCGGAACAAACTGGGGGAGGGCTCGAGTGTACAAAAGTTCAAAGGGGAAAAAAAGAACATCTTTACCTCCAAGGGGTATCCCCTATTGAAAAAGACGCCGCACGCCCTCAACGAACGACGACGAACGAGACTTTTGGCTTTTTCTTTGCCATACCCCCTTGCGGCTTTTTGACATTTGTACGAGAAATAGTTGAATGTTTGAGAGTATTTCCACTCTGCCCCAACCGACATTTTTAAAACTTTCAAAAGAAAACCGCCCACGGCTTTTGTTCTGGAAAAGGAGAGAGAGAACCTGTTCACACTACCCTTTCGCAACCCTTCCGCGCGTTCTCCCTTATTGACTTGTCATTATCATCATCGGGGGGCTCCATTGTTACTCAACCAAAAAGTGGATTCTCCAACCAAAAAGCGGATTTTACGCCCCTAATCAACAACAACAAAAATCCCTCCGCTGTCTCTCTCCCTGTATCGTATCTCTCTCTTTTTCAAATAGAGCGAGAGAGCCCTTTTGTGTGTGTGATACGCGTGACATTTAGCGATATCGCAGCAACTTTTTTGATTACCTTGCAATCGCGCCTACCGCACCTCCACCCAACCCTATAACAACCGCCCATACCACAAGGGCAAGTGTCCACCCGATTGCTTGAACTAGAAAGCACCATCATCATCCCCCCCAAAGAACGCGTTGAGTTGGGGGCCGCGCGTAGTTTTTGCTGTTGACTCGCTCGGGCTTCTTTTGTTATTTCTTCTTCTGCCTGTCGCTTTTTTTTTTGTCTGCCCTCGGTTTGGAGACGTTTGGCCTTTAACAAAAGGGTCCTATTTCGTCGTCATCGCTTTTTGCCTCCGGTTTCACCCCCTGCGCCCAAAAGAACACTTGATAAAGATACTCGACGACGCCTCCCAAAGCAAAACTGTGCATACGACTCCCCCCAATACGAAATACAAGGAAATCACACGCGCTAGGAAAATAGGTTTTCTATTTCGCCTCCCACCAACAACCGATTTGTTTACCCCCAACTTGTGTGTGCTGTGAATAAAGCGATACCCACAAGCCCTTTTTTGTGAATATTCGAGAAGAGCTCGTGTCAAATCTTGTCGTTGCTGATAGCAGGTCTTGTGTGCAGCCATATGGTGTATCTCTCTCTATATATATATTCTACGCGCCAACGACAAACAACAAAACGACGGCATACGACGACAGCATACGACGACAGAGTTGCTTACTTTTGCAATATCCCAAACGAGACAATTAAACGGGTTCAGTTTGTCTCTACTGTCTTTTTCTTAACACCCTGGCAATACAGTCTTGTTCATGTCGTATCGATTCTGACTCGACCCATATCACTACGGGGTGCCATTTCCAACTAACGGGAGGCGCGACCACACAACACATCCCATCCACGGCACAGTTTTTTTTTATATTATTTCCTACGAACAAAGGACGTATATTAGATCAAAGAACAACAGGCAAACCCGCTCCTTTCACGCACCCGGCACACCAGCAAAAGACGAAATCCAACCATGCCCACCTCTACTACATCCCTCCTTCACACAACCCTCCCAACGACGCACCTCGCCCTCACCTCCATCATCGGTTCCGGCTCCTTTGCAACCGTCTACGCCGCAACCGACCTCCTAACATCACACCCCTACGCCGTCAAAGCCCTCGATAAAACCGGTCTGACACCGGACCAACTCGAGAACCAGAAAAAGGAAGTAAAGTTGACGCAACGTGTTCAAGGGCATCCCAACATTGTTCGTCTTGAACGGGTCGTTGAGACTTCTCGATGGTTGTTTTTGGTTTTGGAGTGGTGTGAGATGGATCTTTATGATGTAGGTTGTCAGCCTTTTTTTTTCCAAAAGTTGGTATATCGTAACGATTGTGGTACATTAGGCCATAACGCAAACATCCGGCTTCCCCCCTTCCATTGTCAAACAAGTCTTTTCCCAACTCTGCTCCGCACTTACACACTGCCACACCCTCGGCATCTCCCACCGTGACATCAAACCCGAAAACGCCCTCATCTCTTCCACATATACCGTTAAACTCGCCGACTTTGGACTCGCGACATGTTGTACGTGGTCTAAAGAAATGGGATGCGGGAGTGTCCGGTATATGGCGCCTGAATGCATTGATTCGCCGTGTACGCGATCGGTTGGGTACGACCCTTTTTGTACTGATGTGTGGAGTTTGGGGATTATTCTTGTCAACCTGCTTTTTGGCAAGAACCCCTGGCATGAAGCAACGGCTTCTGATGCGATTTACGCTGCATACCGAGGCTCGAACCCCGATATCCTTGTCGAACAATTTGGCATCACAACCGAATTCAACACGATTCTTGCCCGTGTATTTGATCCGAACCCACTCTCTCGTCCCTCTGTCTCTGAACTCGCTCTCCTTATTGACTCTCTTGACCGCTTCATCATTGATGACCCCCAATCTTGTTCCACTGATTCCCCCGTCACATCCTTTTGGGCCGACTCACTCTTTGACCCACCCTACGACGCACCCCCCACACCTCAACTCGTATCAACATCCTACACTAAACTCTGTGATTCAGGGTTTGATGAAGGGTGTGGGTTATTGGAACAACATGCGCGTGGGCGGGGTGATTGGATTTTCACGTTACCCGTCTTTCCGCCGCCTGAGGGTCAGAGACGACCTGACAAGGGACCTGACAAGGGACCTGACAAGGACGAGGAGGACGAGGATGAAGGGTTTTCGTTTGTCAAGAGTGCTGTGGAAGTTCTGAGGGTTTTTGTTGGAGAGTGAGTTTGTTGTTTGTGAAGTGGTTGATTGGGGACTAGCTGTAGATGGCAAAAATAAACCATTTTTGCGTTTCTAGTGTATATATTGTTTTTTGTGTTGTTTTGTGTTGTATATCCGCTCCCATTCTGGGAGTTTTGACGGGGATCATGTGTCGGGACAGTTTTTTTTTGTTGTTGATTGATGAGCGGTTGTTTTTGATGGGCAAAATACTCGTGTAGAGAGATTGTTTGGCATGTTGTGTTTTTGCGGGTGAATATAGTTTTTTTTTTTCCTGGTGCATTTTATGGATGTATTCTTTTTTTGTGGGTTACATTATTTCTTGGTATATTCCAGAGCCTCTTTAAAGCGTATCTTTGAATAATTGGTTTGGGCATTTGTTGGGGTGGATCGATACCTATTTTTGTTGCCAATATTGTGGTTGCATTTCGTCTCATTATCCCTCATATCGTATCCAAAAGTAGAACCAAACATCTCTTGACTATGCCCGATTCCGAAAACTCATGCCCTTGCATTTTTCGGCAAATTCAAAAGTCAAACGTACAATGCAAATCTCACGAATCCCTTTTTTTTGGTTTTTGGTTTGGTTTTTAGCTGGGTACACATGCCCCCTTATCATTTGTAGAGTAACAAATACTTTAAAGTATATGTCAGTTTGGTAAGAAAACGTCATGTCGTTACAATGTTGAGGTCGTCTATTGTAGTATTCCAACTTTTGCAGATTTATCTCATTCAAAAGTGTTTGGTTTTCGTTTTTAGAGTGGTTAGTTCGTAGCATGGACGTTATGAAAATTGTTTGTCCCAACGTTTACTCATTTCAACAAACAACAAACAAAAATAAGAGTTCAAGTGATTGGATTCTTTACTTGTACAAAATAACCAGATTTTTTGAAAATCGCATGCCTTTGCAACATTTTATCATACCCACTATTGCCCACTATTGCCATGCCGAGTGTATTTCTTGTTTTGCATGATGGGGTTCCAAAACAGGACGGTAATCATGTGTTGCAATGGCGGATACCGACCAGAGCACGCTCGTCAAACATCCGTTTTCTTGGGGTTTCATGAAGGATCCAACTCGCTGTATTTCGGGTTCAAGAACGGACCAGTATTGTCTGATTTTGGGTGGTTATATATAGTGTTGAGTTATTGGATGTATGGATCATGGTATATGGTAGTGACGGTCGTGGGTCAATCAACGAGGAATCTAAGCCGTCTAGGCAATCCACATACTGTGTATCATTGTTTTACCCGATCTTTCAGGTAACCAAACCGCAATGCTGTCTATTCTCATACTGAGGGCATTGAAATGAAATAGTGTTGTTTGATGAGAGTCCCAGTGTTTTGATAGTTTAGTAACTTTTTTGTTTTCTGCTTCTTGATATTGCGAAAAACCTTTGTATTGGAGGGGTCATGTTTTGTTCGGCATACCGAGTTTGGATATTTTATAATTTTCACGGTTTGAATTGTATTGGATCTTTTTTTTGCATTTCCAAAAAAAAGTGTCTCATTAACATACGGTATTGAACAAAAAGATTATGTTTTTTATAACTCGAGATTTTGTATCCCATGTACACCATATTTTTATCGACCTCTGTATATATATTTTTTTTGAATATCCTTCATACTACTCACTAGCGTGAAATGGTACTGTACGAGGTTTGAGTGCTATGAAAATGTATGGTCTCAATGTATCGACTTGGCCACACATTTCAGTGTATTTTAATCGCACCCACCTCACGAGTTTTGTGTGGTTGTCCGCATGGGTCGCGTATGCAGCGCAGTGCGTCGACGAGCACCCGTTCACCTCTTCCCAATTGCACCACTTTCGGTGTCAAGCTTGCGCGTATACATGCCGGGAAAAGAGTTTAAAGCAAAAAGAAGTAAGAGGACATATAAAAGATGTATGCGGATGAAGACTTGACGCTGCTTTTTATCTATGTAGAATCTCTTTTGCACAGATACAGAAAGAGGAGTCCCCGATATGGATCCGAACCTACTCAATGTTTTCCATGGCGGAAATTGAGTAAATGCGGCAGTTCTACCGCGGAAGCGCTCGCTTTGAATAAATTCCTCCTTGATGGCATAGTACCTTCTGGTATCGCTTGTCAATTTCGTGGACTAGACTATAGGGCTGCTTTTCCGACGTTTCCGTTATGCGACAATTTATCGGTGAAAGATACTGTCGAAAAAATTGTACGTTTCGCTGTTACGGTACGACGACCGGCAATCCGCAACCTTCAATTCTTTTTAGACGGCAATCATCGTACCGCTATATTGTTGATTTACGAGTTACTAGCCGAATATAATATTCGCTGTTTAGCGGATCCTGTCAGGCTTTATATATTGATTTCGAACCGCAAGAACGAAGATTGGGAAACACGTATAAAGACTCTGGTAAAAGAAGTAAAGAGAGAATCTCGGAGAATCCCTGATTCCGTCTCGGATAATAGAAGAGAACATGTTGCTTTAGGAGTTAAAATTCTTTGGCGCTGGAATACATTATTTGAAGAGTTATCAAAACATGCGAATAAATTTCCAAGGTCTAGTGGAGAGGAGCGAAATCGAATTATGACAGTATTATACTCTACGAAAAAGAGGAGTCCGAAAAGATACTATCACTGGAAGTGGCTTAGAGAAGAAACTGAGTAATGAATTCCGAATAACCTGAAAACTCCGAACATTAAAACCAAAGTTGAGAAAATCTAGCTTTTTAAAAATACAGATTTTTTGCTGAGTAACTACTTTAAAGCATTTTCCTTTCGAGGTCAATTGGGCAGGAAGCCTAATACCGGAGTTGGGATCTAACGTGAAGGCAGCTAATGTGCGTGCAAGAAGATACGATTTCGATACTCTAATGTGAGCGGCGTAGTCATAATGGGTTTGCCTAGTGCCAAAGTTCACCGGCCTCAAACTACTTTTTGCGAGACGGGTCATGGCGCCCCCCTCTCTTGGTGCGGTGCATGTGCCCCAAAGCAAATGTAACTCCAAAAGAAAGTGACAAATGACTGGTTTCTGAGGTGTGTGCCTTTATAGAAGCGAAGGGGCACCTGCATAGGAAAATAATGAGGCATATCTTGGCTCAAATTGCTGCCAAAGTTATATCAGTTGCCCAGTATAATCAATTTAGGCGCCCACACGCTACAGCCCAAAGCATCCAGCTTCAAAGAAATGCACAAGGACAAACGTCAATGTCCATGACGGACGCGACCCTACTACGTTGTTGATGTTTTTTACAGGTTGCGGGATACCTTTAGGGTTTGTTTTAGTATCTCTTGTTTTCTTTTCTCATCGACCCATGTGTCGCGGTCTGATGAAACAGATGGCGTAGATATACGTGGCAAGGATGGAACGAATATGATTGGATATGTCTTGTGTCTTTTGTTTGGACGAGATGCCATGATAATATAAATTGGGTGAGAAAGAGGCGATGGAAACAACTGACAGATTTACGGTGGCTGGCCTGATCAACATGTAGTCAACTGTCAGATCTGAATCTCTGTCCTTGTCGTGATGGTGGATGCATAAATGTTGTGTAAGAGTCAATGAAGAACAAGAGACGGGAAGCGAGTCCATATTCAGAATAAACGAAAAGAGACCGTTCATTTGCCGTCCACGGAGGAACTGGTGAAAATCGTCGCGGCCGAGAGACCGCGGCAGATGTTGTGCCTAGCACGTCTTTTTGGACGGAAGGTTTCGAATGTTGTCATTGGACGTGGGCACGTAGCAATGGAAATGTCAATGGACTGCTTGCTTGGAGCCAGTGCCTGCTTTGGTTCTAGCTTTTCTGGCTTTGATGGAGGGGTTGCAAAGGAGGTGGTCGTGTTTACTGGGCGCTGCTCGATAGATCACAGTCATCGTCAATCACGCATGCCCGTTTCAGCACCACGAATTCATTTTCAAAACCAACCTGGCTTTGGGCAAAAACTTGTGTATCCTTCGTACCTAGTCATTACTCATCAACCCTGCGTCTTCCTCAAGGCGTAAAAACTCGTCGTCTTCCAAGTCATCGTCGCGTACTACAGGTTCGATCAAACCCAACGCCTGTCGGCACTGCCTGATATCCACCAGCTCTGAAGGCACCTGGAACAATCCTCCCAACCCCGTTGTCTCCAACCACCCCCTCACGTCGGAACCTGAAAAATTCTGCTAGTCTCTCCCAAAACGCACTGTTCGTCTAGGGTTGCCGAGAAAATAAACAAACCAGAAAGTTTACCTCCCACCGATAGACGGTACGTAATAATCAAGAAAGTGGGATTTTTTTCAGGACGCTCCGTTTGAGCATCAGGTGTACGGGTTATTCGCCAGATATTCAGAGCTTATTATATTACTCTCTCAGGGAACCTACAAATGCCTGTCCACTTTTCAGATACTTTGATAGCCCAACAACGCACTTTGCAAATTGTTTGCGGTCTGCAGGATTACTCATGTCATACTCTACAGTACGTTCGAGGATCAGATAATCCCCGGCTGTTGGACCGGGGGGCTCCGCCACGCTAGCCAAGTAATTTGGTGAGAATACGCCAGAGACTATTGAACATCTCCGGTCGTGCACCATGAAACCAAAAGACTATCCAGTGCGAGGATGAAATTAGAAACTCGATAATACAGAGATGGGTAATACTAGTCCTTGCTTCGGGTGTAGCATGTGGGCGCCTAGATTGATTATAATTGTACTGGGCAACTGATATAACTTTGGCAGCAATTTGAGCCACGATAGCCTCGTTAGTTTTACTACTATCCAGGTGCCGCTTCGCTTCTATAAAGGCAAACACAGCAGGCGGGACTTTCTTGGCTTTGTGTTTTTGATCGAAAACAGATAAAATTCCATCAGTTCTTACAGCGATGCGCCGTCCGCAAACCTGCATGCCATGCTTGACTTGTTCCGCTCTGTTTCGAAAAGATATAGAACCCCCATGACTAGCATCACCATGTTCGCGCGCAGATCATACCGGACATTGAAAGCCAATCGACGTCCCCTTAGTACAAAAGGTTCCTCTTCTATCGTCCAGTAACTCAAAAACGCCCTCAGCATTTCGTCCGACACCTTCCAAGTCGTATCTTGCTTGTCTGTGGCTGCGGATAAGCCAGAGTCGATATCATCGTCACTTGAAACGAACCAGTCCTCGACCACATCGCGCAAGACATTGTAAAAGTACCAAGAATGATCTCCAACATTTTTCATTTCAAAATCGTCAGATACCAAGTCACTGCCCGAGTATTTGAATAATGTAGAGTGCATGTCAAGGTCTAGAATGTCAAGTGCCAATGGTGAGCAAAAGGCGCCCAAAATGAATACAAAGGGGATAATTTCAAGGTGTATAACCATCATCAGTTGGGAAGAAAATGCCTCTGCAAGTGGACAAGTGAGTCTCAAATTCAGCCATGGGCCAACCATTCGGGTATACCTTCAACATTGACAAAACTCCCCCCCTTTTGCCTTATCTCGCGTCCTTTTTCCACATCCACAAAGCACAATGTTGGTAAGCCGCTTAAGGAATAACACTTTCCGGTGCTTCGTCTAATACCACATGCACTTTGAGGGCATCAAAGTAGTCGTGATCCCACTTGTTACCGGAAACAAAGCCCGAGCGTTGAAGAATGCCTTGGAGGGACAATGCAGGTGAGGCATCCTTCAAGGACTGGAATTCTGCAGAAGCGAACACATGTGCGTTAGTTTGATGTGAGAGGGACATGATGGAGACTGGAAGCAAAAGAAAAAAAAAAGGTAAAGAACAAAGAAGACCGAGTGCAAGTTGGCCGTGCAGAATCTGAGTCACGTGCGCAGCTGCAATCGACATCAGAGTTTGTACCAAAGTTGTTCGTATCGGTCGTTCGTCATCTGTGGCCATCACTTGCCTTCAAAGAAACCCAAATGGAAACCCAAAACAATAAGGGTTTTTGTAATCATAGCCTTGTATGAAACAAAATAGCAGAACTCTCCCTACCAAAAACCTCGAAAACGCTTACCCAGGATCGGATGGTAAAACTCTAATAATCTGTCGTCATTTGTTCATCATTTAGTTTACACATTATCCGACAAACAACTTTATAAAAACACAAAACACGCTTATAATAATACACATAATGATACAGGCTACAATTTTCCTAAAAAAGAAAACAAAAAACTATTCCCTTGGCCGATATTACACACTTATGATTTACCTCCACTTCCATAGCCCCCCACTCCGCTCCCTCTCCCTCCTCTCCAACGTCCCCAAAACACCAGGCCCAAAGAAATCTTCCCTTCGCTCATGGTCTTCAGACACAATACTACTCTCTCCAAACGAGAAACTCGTTGAAGAGCGGGCGTCCATTGTGTCTTGCGGGGGTGGGGTATCAGGAATAATGTCGAATGAAAAGGATGGGAGGAGGGTTGAATAGGAGTTTGAGTTTAGTTCAGATGATTGTCGAGGAATTAGATCCTTGGCTCTTGTTTTCTCAATGGAGAGGGTGAGGAGGGGTGGATCTTTTGGACGGCTGGTGCGGATGGAGGGGGAAGGTGGGGAGGGTTTTGTTGGGAGACGGGGTGGTGTGCGTTTGGTAGTGAGTCGAGTCGTGCGTGGTTTCGTGGAGCGTGATGTGGATGCGGGTCCTTCGTCGTCTCCGTTACCAAATGAATCCCAGAACCGTCGGACAGTGGAAGCGATGCCGGGGACGGCAGCAATGTCCGTGTCAGTTACGATCGGGGGGAGAGTCGATTTGGCGCGTATGCCCGGTCCTCGATGTTTAGGTTTTGGGGGAGACGGCTTATTCTCCGCTTGTTGTTGCGGGAGAGGCGAGGGTCGGCTATCGTTATCTCTATCCACCGCAGTGTCGCTTGGCATCCGCTGCCCGTCATCATGACCCTCATCCTCCTCGCCAGGAACCGGAAAGTGAAATGGAGTCGTCCGATCTGATGTAGGCGTTGGAGCTACAATCTCTACAACTGGAACAGCCAAATTACTAGCATTCCCCATAATGTGACTAGCATTCCCCATAATATGACTCGCATTCCCCTCGGGTTCGCTCACTCTCTCCTCCGTATGAATAACCCGCTCCTCTGGTGGAATCCAGCCCTTCAGTTGAATCGTTCCAGGTGGCATGCTCGACACTTTACGGTTTCGATGCTTGTCCAAATACCAGCTCCTTCGGTCTTCCACAGGCGCGGCACCCAACCTGTTGGCAATGGGTGGCACCTCTTCGATCTGGTACGTGGATGGAGCAATGTGGGGCGAGCTGGGAGGATCGTAGCTTGCGTATCCGTACGAATACGGATCTGTCGACCATCTCGGATCCGCTGCTGTAGCATAAGGGGCACCACCGTACACCGGGTCACCATACATGGGATCACCGTACTCGGGTCCAGTGTGAGGGTTCGGGTACATCTCAGGTCCTTGCGCATAACTGGCACTGGGTTGCACGTAATCGATGGGATAGATAACGGGCGATCCGGGATAGTACGATCCACGGGGCAATGATCCGACGGACGGTGGAGGGTAAGGGTGGAGCACAGGTGAACCCGGAAAAGACGCCTCGGGTTCGACGGGAATTTGAGGTAGAGGCTTGCGTGCTCCTGGTACGTAACCACGTCCCATTCGTTCTTGTTCCCATTCGGAAAACCTAAAAACACACGCACCGTCAGATATTGCAACATGAAGCATACAAGCCGGGTATTCAAATATCCTCACCTTCGCAATTGCACAGACCCAATCTCGTATTCCCCTTCTCGTCCTCCATGAGCCCCCTGCGAGCCCTCCCCCTCCACCTTTCTGGTTTGTCCCCATGAAAAATCATCAAAATGCCAAAAAGCATATACCGGCAGCACAAAGTTCCAAATCGGCAATGCAAGGATATAGATCAACATCCACCCTACATAAACAAACTTTCTGGTGGTGATTGCAATTAGGACTCCTGGTAGGGCCAACGAGAATAAAAGCATGATTAGGGGGAGGCTATTGGCGTTGCCAGCTATGGCACTGAAGAGGAGGATGTACAGGAAAACGATGGCAGCAGGGAGAACAACGGTTCCGAGGAGTTCCAACTGAGAGGACATGGGCGGTCAGCATTTCGAACCAAATCAAGGAATGAACGCCCGGCGCAAAAAACTTACCGCGATTACAAACTGCATACTAAAGCAAAATATGCCACAAAGATCCCGTAACTTTACCAACTCCAACAAATTATGTATCGTCGAATTGATCCACCGTCTTCTCTGGGACAAGAGCACCTTGAACTCCTCGGGCACAACCGTATGACAAATCGCTTGCGGGACAAACACCATCTTCCGCTTCGGAAACGATCGAAGCATCAAGGTCGTCAGGAACCGATCTTCACCCAGCAGTAACAGGTTCTTTTTATGGAGGGTATCGACAATGTTCTCCGAGTACTCTTCGACAATGTCAGGGTTGACTAGTAATGGTACAGTTGATGGGCCCTTTTGAGCTTTGATACGGTACATGCAGAAACACCCCGGAAGACATGTTACACCTCCAAAAATAGATTCAAAAGCCTTCCCCAGGTGATGGGAGATGTAGTACTCGAATACTTGAATCCTCGACACCCACGACGCCCGCTTATTCGCAATGCGAGTCTCGCCACACAGCCCCATGATTCGTTCATCATTTTTCATGGCATCGACCATATGTCGGAGCGAGGTGGGGGCTACCTTGGTATCAGCGTCAACCATGAGGATGACTTCGTACTTGTCGGCAGTGACCCCACCAGTGACCTGTTGGATACGCAGATACAGTTCATGGTCTAAAGGTGTCATCCTGTCATCAAACATGACCCGGGAGAGAAAATTCATCAGAACGAGTTGGGAGTCGCGCTTGCCGCGGTTTCCTGGTTTGGCATTGGATGGGGTGTTCTCAGTTGGGGGACCGCACTTGACGACTACTACAATCGGGACGTATCGGCCCTCATGTGCAAAATGGCCAGCATACTGCAAAATATCCACGTTCCCTGTGATTAGAAACAGCACTTTAACAACATAACGAATCGAGTTGTATTCACCACTTTTGCCATGTTGTGCTGCTTCGCACCATCTGCAATCGCCAAATAACTTCGCGGTTCCGGCTCCGGTAACGTCGGATCCTGCATAATCATGTCAACAAGAACCTCTGGCGTCGTCTTGTTCCTCGTTTTCCAGTCGTCTCCTTTGATCAGTCCATCAGCAATCACAAAGAGCAATTTATTCTCATCCGGATAGTCGGTTGCGGCTAGCGATTCGAGGGTATTACGTATCCCTTGTTCCCCTTCAGAATAACACGTCACGAGAAGAATGGTGAACATATCCTGAGGTACGGTAGATCTCGACATGCGCGGATGCGACCTAATAGCGCTACCATAACTCGTACGTCCAACGGCTGGCATCCCATAAAAGGAATCCGACGACCCACGCATACTTCCCACTGCTGTTCCTGTGCCATATGGATTCCATTGCTGTCTCATGGCTGCGGCACGATGTTGGGGGGTATATTTGCTGACTCTCACTGGATTCGAAAACAAATAGTGAAAAGTAATGGCCATAAAGAAGCGGCAGAGTACCACACCCAAGACGACAATCAGCATAATAATCATGATCGTCTGATAAGCGGCACATCCGTTGCTCTGTCGATCGACGAATCCCACTTGGTAGCGTTGAGCGAGACATTGGATGGCACTTTTGCCCTCTGCGGTGCTCGTGAAAGGATAGGTAACGTCTTTCCCTACCCCATTTTCCAGCCTCCTTCCCGACAAGGAATTATTCAAAAACCGTGTCCGTCCAAAATAGTCTGTGACATTCAAGACCGCCCCGTTATACACCACTAGTGTATGGGGAGCAGCTTGGTTGGCTTTAACTTCATCCCATAGAAAAAATAACCGCCCTTTCGATTTGAGGCTACTTAATGCGTTCCAGTCTGGACACGCCTGACCCGGGCCAGGTTCCAATGGGGCCCCATTCACATACCGACTTGGGACGGAGCACGGTTGAGATGCCGCGCTCCCAAATCCTGCACACGCATCCGGGATAGAAACAAAGAGTTGGGTCAGGTCCATCCCATGCCAATCCGCCGACATTTCGATCCCACTCTTTTGAGCCAAAAGGTTTCGCACGTCTTGAAAGTCGTAGAGAAACCCGCGGACGATGACATCGTCACGATATGGAATACTCGTATGGTCTGTTTGATTCAGGAACGCATCCGTAGCACTGGATCCGTCGTCCGGGCAGAGAGCAGGCTTCAAGCCTAGAGAGAAGAATCCAACAAAGAAGCACAATATGACAATTATCATGCACAAAGCGACCTTTGGACGCCGAGATTGTTTTAATGATTGCGCTCCTCTCGTTCACAAGCACATTGCGCTCACCTTCTCGCGCCAAGCCTGCTGAACGTCCCTATCCGTCATCTTTATATAATTCAAACATCGTGGCCATATGCAGCAGGTCATACATTGGGATGTGTAGGTCCACCAATTTGATTCCTCGGGAGAGGGTGGAGGGGGAGTAGTGTAAGCAGTGAGTGCTTCGGGAGATGGTAGCTGCCTTCCTATCCTGTATGTGGTAGCTCCTATGAATGAATGCTCTCATATCAGGATTTGATCAAACAACCTTGCGCAGCACCGTCCAACTAGCGCAAGATTCAATAAGAACGCACCCGCCCTAGCCGCAGGGGGAGCAGCAGTCGCCTTTCGCAAGATGGGTGCCCTCTGTGATCGCTGCCGTTCAGGTCTCACTAACGTCTTTTGCCTTCGCACACCCACTCCTGCCGTCCCTTTACGTGTGCCATCAACACCTCGCGCAAACGTCGTGCGTCTGCGGGGTAGGGCAGACTCGACAGTAACCGGGCTAGAATTCATGATGGGATCTATAATGCAACGTTCCTGGGTTCAGCAAAAAATGGCATGGCGGGCACGAATTTGCAGGTCGAAAGATACATGGAAAGTGCTGCTTACGTTTTCGACAGCGCTGACATGGATAACACACCTACTAGATAAACATGACCAATGGATAAACAACAGCACCAGTAATGAGCCTAATTCATCACTCTTCCGTTTGCTTGCAATTCTAAAGGCATGCAATGACCTCGCATGCCAATGACCTGCTTCATACAAAGGTCAATTCCTCCTATAATCCCCCTTCATCTGCGCACCCAAAGGAGGCCACAGGAGCGAAAATTGGGAAAATCTTCCCAACACACGTCATACTCACAGCAGATTTACTTCACGTGACTCTCCGGACAGGATCGGACATTGCAACCAGTTCCATTTCAACCGAGCAGCAACTTTTGTCTTTAACCGTTGATCATCTTTTTTTGTTTTCAAGGTTTCAGTCTGCTTTTTAATGCCATGCAATGGGAGACAGTTTCAGCGCAATTCTTTCCGGTAGTAAGATGAGGACATTGTCACTCTTTTTTTTTTTTTTTTTGATAATGTCGTTTTGCAATGTGTGGATCGATCGTTCATTCAAGTGGAGCCAGCCATCGACCAGAAGCAGAGCAATTTCAAAAGCACATGCGCACACATGGCTGTTGCTCTTCCTGCGAGTGCGACAAGCCCCCAATTCCCTAAATGTCTATAGGATGGTTCAATGACTTGTAAACACCGTCTATTGCAAAGGTTGTAAAAGGGAAGGGGGCATTTTTTGTGCCTATCGCAGAGTTGTGCCGAACACAACCTTTTGTTTATCCAAAAAATGCACACTTGCAAAAAGAACACCTCTTTTTTGAAGGGGAGGGTGTTCAATAACTTGTGACGAGTTTTGTTGTTGAATGCATAAACAACTCGCCTTCCTTGTCCGGATTCCTGGCCTTTCTTTTTTTCCCTCATCCCTGCCTCCGCCCTGCTTGACAAACTGTTTCTTCGTAGGTACTCTGGACGAACATGTATCTTTCGACATGCTCGTCCTCGTTTCAATTTTAGCATCCAAACAATATGATTGTAGTCAACAGGGCCGATCCCATAACAGGATTACTGGGCGAGTGATCGGAACAATCAACCCACATTGCTTCCTATCTAACACTACGCCTCGGGGTTCGATGTGCCCTCAGCGGCAGGAGCCGCTTCAATTCTCCAGGTTGAAGAGAAGGTCCTCAGGGCTCCCATCTCCCGATGGAGACGCAGACTTGTCAGAGCTTGGGCTGCTATCCAAGCCCGAGCTCGAGTCTGAGATCTAAGACGTTTAAGGAGTTTGTGGTTCTCAGATATTTGGATATGAGGTTGAACGTTTGCAAGAAAGCAGTATAATAGGTAGGTCATAAGATCGGTTCTGTGCTTACCTCCTTGTTGACCTCCGTAAGCATGTCCTCCACCACTTTTTTCTTCTGCGACAGCTCAAGAAGCGTATTTTGCAGCTCCATCATCGTTGTCACCAAGCGGTTCGCATCCTCAGGCCGTCCCACGACCCTTTTCCACTCATCCTGCACCGCCATCAACTCCTGGTGCGTTTGTCCCTCTTCTGTCTTCAGCTCAGACAGCTCTTTTTCCAACTTGGCCCGGCTCTCCAATGCGAGTATTCTTTCCCCTACCATGGAGAGCCGCTCGTTAGCCATGATATCGGCCAGTTCAACGGGAGGGCGAGAAAAAACGCATCCGCCTCGAAAATTGATTTTGACAATAAGACAATCAGTCAATGCACAACATTGACGGTCCAAAAATCAGAGCCAAACCACGAGGCGACGCTTCTAATAGACAACAGACTTTTTGAGCAGTAAAGAAAGATACAGTGAAATACATGAAAAAGCCAATGAACCTGATTCGGTGCAAGAGGCTATGGATGCGCTGCTGAAGAATCTATAACCTACTGATGCCGTCTTGGGGCAGGAAATCTCTATATGCTATGAATAAGCCAGAGATTTTGGGTCTCTTTTGTTGACCAAAACGATGGGTATTCTTGTTACAGATTTCATTTGCTACGTGACTGTGCCGTCCATGTGTTTGCATGATCGA